>VYZW01005966.1:91464-169225 GCA_013401315.1 Balaeniceps rex | reverse complement strand
GCGGGCGCTGCGGGCGGGAGGGAGGGCGCCCCCTGCAGGGCGCTGCGCAGCTCCGTCGGTGCCCCGTGAGGGCGTGGGCGCCGTGCGGGGGCCGCGCCCTGCGCCGGGCGAGGCCTCCCCGCGTGTCTGTGTCAGAGGAACAACGCGGGCGCCCAGCAGCGCCAATTTCCCGCTCTCACCTGTCACAATAATAACAGAGATTACGTTCTGCACCCATCACCAGGCGGGCAGGTTGCTTCCAGAGCAGAGCATCAGAAGGGAGACCCTCAGGGGCTCGTGGGCTATGGTATCTATACCATGGAATCACAGAATCATGGAATCGTTTTGGTTGGAAAAGACCTTTAAGATCAACGAGTCCAACCGTTAACCTAGCACTGCCAAGTCCACCACTAAACCATGTCCCGAAGCGCCACATCTACCCGTCTTTTAAATACCTCCAGGGATGGGGACTCAACCGCTTCCCTGGGCAGCCTGTTCCAGCGCTTGACAACCCTTTCCGTGATGAAGTTTTTCCTGACAACCAGTCTAAACCTCCCCTGGCGCAACCCAAGGCCATTTTGTCTCGTCCTATAAACGAGCATCCACTACTTCTAGAGTAACATGCCAGCTCCTCTGAAAGAAAGTGTCTTACCATCATATTCAAAGAGAAAATTTGAGAATTTCCTCACTCAGTAGAATTTTTTTACTTTTTTCCTGGGGCTTAAGAGAGAGGAAGAAAGTATTTCTGGGGCTCTTAAGGCTCCTGTGCCTTTTCACTGTCCATTTTTATAGCTGAAAGTGGTCCAAGCGCTGGCCGTCACTGTGGTATTTGAGACCTATTTCATCTATTGAATTGCTGCCACTGTCATTTCAACTTAGTTTTTAAAAAATAAAAAAAGCATCAGCAAGCAGAGAAATGGCTAAATGAACAAAGAGCCGTTATTCATCCCAATGGCCTCAGTACTAAAAATGTGAGAGGGGGAAAAAAAGCAGACCCTATCTGAGACAGGATGGGAAAGTATTTTTTGCCAGAGCGCGTTTCAAAGCCAGTTTGCAGTCATCGTCAGCAAATCTATGACAACATCTGGGCTGAAAGAGCAGAAGGACACATCAAAGCAACCCCAGTAGATATGGAGAGTTTCAGCTACGGAGGTTATCCAGGGTAAATGGCGTTGGGCAATTTATTAGATGTTGTTTTTAATAAGACAGCCACAGCCATGTCTAGCACTTCCAGCCACAGCATTGTACCCCTGAATTAGAAAAGACAGACAGCTGCGTTCACTCAAACGAGTGAGGATAAGAGGGGCTGGGAGCAGGTTTCACAGGGCCCAGCATTGTCTGCCTAAATCCCCCTCTGCCTTTGAAACCTTGCCTCCTTTGCTTCCCAGGTTTGGGTCTCTGATCTCCAGACTGTTTGCAATGCCTGCGAGCTGGAGGTGGCGAGCTGCTCGGCTGGTTGCTAATGAAGCATGCTGTGGAGTCTACCACACGGCAGGAGGATTTCATAAGCTTGGTACCTGTTCCAGATGAATGGAGTTGATGGCATGGGCTGGAAATGTGTCTATCTTCAGCCCAGCTTGAAATGTCTGAGGATTATCTCTGTAAATTGCGGATTCTCGCAAGTGCAGTGAGCAAAGCTCAGCTGGGTCCAGGTGTCCTGCAGATTTAGGGCAAATCTCTACTTTTGGGCCATGTATTTGCTGCCATGCGCACCGGCCAAGGCCAATAGTCCTTCTGAGGAGCCGATCGCCGTTCCTCTGTAAAGAATCAGAGAAGCAGAATTTAGGTCTTTTAAAACTTCAGAAAAAGCTTTTATTCATAAACAGGGAATAAGGTTTGTTCTAGGGGGAGTGCAGAAGGTTCCCAAAGAGCTCTCACAGACACCTGGTCAAGCTGCGGCAGGTATAAACCGTACTAAACTGAATTAATTTGTCAGGTATAGCAGATATGGGTGTCGTTCCCTTTCTTTGTATCTTTTTCTCTAACCTCACTGCACCACTGCCTAATTCAAGCTGAAATCTTCCAGACTATTTGATTAAAAAAAATGGTGGTGACCGTCCCCCCCACAGCTTAATTTGAACCTAGGCCCCCAAGAAATTGTTTCACTTTCATTGAGAAATCATATTTTGCCTCTAAAGTACACAGGGATAGATTCATTAGAGGCTGTAGAACCACTTTCAGAGCTGAGGAGTGGTTGGTAAGCCTTGTCCCTGCATGCCCAGTCACCCAGAGCTGAGGGCACTTATTTGGATAGGCGATGTGGAGATCCCAGCCACCTGAGCAGAGATTTGAAGTAAGATCCAATATGCCTGGGAAGAGCATCCTTACTCCCAAGCTACGGCAGGTTTGGGGGAAATCTTTCCTGGTCATAGAGTTCATGTTGTATCAGGTATTTCACTATTCATTGTAGCAAGAGCAATGACACTTAATTATTTTAAATAATTAAGTTGCTTAGAAAATTAGTCTCCTTTTGCTGATTCTGTTAGTCATCTGTAAATCACTTTGATTGCAAAGAAGTCTGTCTTGCTGATGTGAGGCTATGGTTGGATACCTTCCACAGAACGGAGGATCCTCATCTGGAAACAGAGTCACCCCAGTCTCAGTATACAGTCAGTGGAAAGACAACCTTAGCAACCCTTGCCAGGAGCCTAGGGCAACTGTACACCTAATTTGGGTGCTTAGAATTAGCTGTGGAGAAATTCAGACCTTCTTGCACAAGACAGTGGCATTTTGCTCAGGCTCATGATCCTGCACTGTGATCTACTGTCACTTCGATGCTGAGAAAATGATATTGTATCCGAATATGCTGCAGTGGTGTCACAGCCTCACGCATAAGTGTCGTGAGACCTCTATGCACAAGTTCTTCCTGCTAAACACACTTGAAAATATTGCATGTTAGAAGACGGTTACTGAAAAGTTGATTGTGCCTTAAAGCCATTTGCAGAATGAGTTACTGGAGTTTAATTCTTTAGACCTTTGATAAATCCCTTCAGCCGCCCTGTGTGCCCCAGCAAGGGAGCCTCCCGACACTGAAGAATAAACTGGCAAAGGTTTGGAGATTTGCTATGGAGCAGGACCAAGAAGTTTGAACTGAATTGTCAGTTCAAACAGTCAAACTGATTGTCTTGGCTGTGCTAAATAGGAATCTTCCTTTTTTGGTGAGATTTCTGGGTCTACTGCTCTCTGTTGCAACGAAGGAAGGATGCCTGGAGGAGGAGGAGAGAAAAGCTACCCAATTTTTTTTACAAAATACAAGCAGTGGTTCTTTTCTTGACCCGAGTTTGGGCTAAGGTGGGTTCTCACAGGCTGATCAACACCACAGGGAGGTGTGCTCCAGTGGCACCAGGAGGAGACACGGGCAGCGGGTGCCTGTCCGAGCATGCTGCCCGGCGGGACCAGCAGAGCCACCGGCCTGTGGCCACACACTTGGAGGGGCTGAGTTACCCCACCACTAATGGCCCATTCGGCCCTGGGAGACCTCCTCTCTTCCTGGCTTGTCCTCCTGCCTCACAGCGATTCCCACACCCTGCTGGCATCTGCTTACCCATCACTGCCCGCCTGGGGGGCCATCGCCACCCCCAGCCCTTCCCTGTGGAAGCCAGGTGCTTTTGGCGGCCGTGCCACTCATTCTTGCCGAGCCTCCCCTGCTCTCTGTTTTCCTTGGTGAGCGCTGCTCACATCTCCATGATTGATTGTGTTTGAGTGTGGAGCGTCCTGGGATGTTTGCATGAGAGGTGCTACATAAGCATAATTTGTGCTGTATTTTCTTTGCCTAATAGGAGCTTAAGCTTGAAGTTTAAGATAGTTTTGGCCCTTTGCTGAGATACTGTCCATCAACTGTAGTGATTTCAGCTCCACAGCCTTCTTTATTCACTGTCAGCTTAATGAAAAAAGAAAAAAAAAAAAATTGTGCTTTGTTCCCTTGTGTGCCTTTGAAACGCAGCCTGGAGCAGAGGCGTCGCAGCCTTCCACTCACACTGGCCTAGATCTTTGCTGCCCATCTCTGATGAGGAGGGATGCTCTTCCTTCAAGCCTGGGTCTTGCTGTCGGTCTGGGCAGAACCAAGGTTAAGTCTCGCTCCTGTGAGCAGATGCTGTGTTACAGCAGAGATGCTGAGTTGAGAGACGGAAGGGAGAAGATGGTAACTCACCACCTGTGTGGCTGCCCAAACAAATGGGAAAGGTCTTTCCCAGTCCTGAAACCCCAAGAATTTTGGAAAAAGGTGTGGAAATTAACCCCAGGGAATTTGTACAGACTGAACCATCGCTGGATCTAGCGTGAAAACCTCTGCAGGTCACACATTTCCCCTCCAACTCTCCTTAAATGAATAGGAAGGGTATGATCTGAGCTGCAGGGAATTTTGAGCATATTTGGTGGTTATATCCAAAGATCAAAATATTTTGGGATACAGGGCAAAGCATAATAAAGAACCAATTCAGTTTTCAGCGGTGCAAACTTTATTAATGCTACAAATTAATACCTACTGCTACAAAATATTTACATTTCTTGTTTCCGCACAGCCAGATTGCAGCAGAGCAGACTAATGTCGGGCTTTAATTTACAGGAGAGAATGGTCTTGTGATGAGCATGGACTCCAAGGAGCTGGATTTAATTTGTGGCTCTGACAAACTCCCTCTCCAGCCATAGTCAAGTCCCTTAACCTCTGTATCCCCATACCCTGAGCGGGATACGGGAGAGGTTCTGTTCTCCTCCTTCCTAAATTTCTTTCAGAGATAATTGTGAGGTTGCAGAAGGATACAATAATGATCTGAAGAGCTTAAAAATAACCAGAGTTCACAAAGATGTAAAATAGTTACTCTTCCTACAATACAAATTAAACAGCCCATTAGCAGATGAAGTGGGGATGAGATTACACATGAAAAAATATATAATTCATGTGATTAAGCATACATGCACTTGGGCATGAAATGGTCTTAATTAGTCATGTTTATCTATAATTACCTGACTTCCTCGAGCAGCTGTGGTGGCTGTGTGTGCAGCTCCTTGCTGAAATATTCCCCTTTTTTTGCATAGCATATAATGCGCGCCTTCTGTGTTTGCCAAAGAAAATCCCCACCCCCCAACACCTGCGTATTTGAATTAATTTGATTCTCGCCGTGTTGTCTTTTGAGGGTAGCTGCTGGGGAGGTTTTTCCCTGCAGGCCGAGTGGGCAGTGCTCTCAGCAGCGCGGTCACTGGGAAATAACTCCTGCCCGGTCTGATTAACCTTTCTGTTAGCCATGTGCTAAAAGTTTTATTTGTTGTTTCCATTTATTCCCTTTCTATAATGATTATCAATGACAGATTAAACATCATACAGAACTCACAACGACAATTTCCACGAAACCCTTTGCTGCATGGCCCTTGAGCTGCTGTACAAATATATAGCATTTTTTTAAAGGAAGAAACTACTGTTTATTGGAACTGATCAAATATGGGAAGGAAATTATTTATATTTATTCATTCAAATTCAGAAATATGAACTTTTCAAACTTTACTGGTGCATTTTTAGGTTGTATGTTTGCAGGAAAGAATCAGAGTCATATGTTCAGGTGTAAAATTTGGAAGTGACTTTGTGTTGATTTGCTGCAAGGACCACAGTTAATAGTTCCTGTTTCTTGACTGGATGGCTGGTACAACCAGCCACATAACATGAGTTGTAGCTATTTCAGTCAAATATATAATTACAAATATTAAATGTAAAACTAAAAAATACACTTACATAATATTTAATCTGTGCTTTACTGGCTTGGTTAATTATATAAATGTTGTCTGGAAATGTGATTTCAATTTGCCCTGACCATAATCACTATTGACATGCTCTGTAGATGCAAAATAGTAGCAACAAAAGATGTTCAAAGGGTATACAGAATAGCCAGTGCACTCAAGATTGTCGCAGTCTTAATTTGGATGCTTAAATTAATAGAATTTTTTTTTTTTGCACATGATTTGTTCAGTTTTTTACCTATGTATTTGCTGTGTTCAGTGAGCTGAACACCTCCTGCTCACCTCACTGCGCTCTTTCACCACAGGGCTGCCCCACATAGAATCACAGAATCATTTGGTTGGAAAAGACCTTTAAGATCATTGAGTCCAACCGTACCTGTCCACTACTAAACCATGTCCCTAACCGCCTTGTCTGCCCAGCTTTTAAATACCTCCAGGGATGGGGACTCGACCACTTCCCTGGGCAGCCTGTTCCAATACTTGACAACACTTTCCATGAAGAAGTTTTTCCTAATATCTAATCTAAACCTCCCCTGGTGCAACTTGAGGCCATTTCCTCTCATCCTATCACTTGCTACTTGGGAGAAGAGACCGACACCCTCCTTTCAGGTAGTTGTAGAGGGCGATAAGGTCTCCCCTCAGCCTCCTCTTCTCCAGGGTAAACAACCCCAGATCCCTCAGCCGCTCCTCATAAGACTTGTTCTCCAGGCCCTTCACCAGCTTCGTTGCCCTTCTTTGGACACACTCCATCTCAGCCTTCCTCAGAAGAAATAAGGATGCCCAAGGCCGTGGAGTTTATCAGCGTGGTCATCAACCACAGGTGGCATCTGAAATACAAGATGGGCAGAAAGCCAGCGAGGTGAGAGGACATGTCAGCATGAAGAGCTCTGAGCAACGCCTCTGTCAGCCATCCCTGGGACTAGGGCAGCAAAGAAATGAGTTTGCTTCAAGGAGAAGCCCAGATCTGTGCCTGGCTTCTGGTTTATCACCATTTTTCCCAGCAAGGAGTCTTTCCTTTAGCTTCTGCAGGAGTTTGGGAGCACTTGCTTTGCTGTGGGTACCTGTGGGGTCCCACCAGGTACAGAACAACTGCTATCAGGATTAAACAATCCCAAACAGCAGATTAAGCCTGAAGTGTTTGTTAGGGAGCTTCTGCACCTCTCCAAGGCATCTCATGAGATTTTACTGTCAGGCACGAGAGGCCGGCAGGACCATTACTGGTCCATTATGGTCTGGCCCAATTTCCCAACACAAAGTGGACCAGACTGGTTGCTCTCTCCTCTCACCAAAGAAGCACATCCCAGTCTTCCAGGAATGGAGAATCTCCCAAAATACAGCGATCCGGTCTGCTCCTTACCATGGTGGGAGGAAGGTATGGGAGGGTGGTGAACAGTGCACGGGGAGGGGGGGTGTCACCGACAGCCCTCGGAGGAGGTGGGTGATAAAGGTTGTGTTCCTGCTGCCTGGATTCTACCTGTTCTGAGAATAAACAACATTTTTTCCCCCCTAGCTTTAAGTTTGGTCAAAAATAAAATTAAAGCCAAATCCTAGTGCTTTAACTAAATCAGAGCATTTACCAGCTTCACTTAAAGAAACAGGATTCTTTTCACCAGTGTTTATTTGTACAGTTCAAACAAGCTATTTTTTTTAAATACAAGCCCACCACAGATGTGCAGCTAGGCCCAATCTCTGTTGACACCATTCAGAGGTAAGGAAAAAAATACATGAGAAGCATGTTCTGCCACTTTGCTGGAAAAGGGCCTTTCTTTGGGTTGTTTATTTAATGTAAGCTCCAAACAATTGGCAAAGCAGTTCTTACCCTGGTGTGGGGAGATGAGCAGGACCCTGTGAAATGATGGAAGATGCCAGCGCTGTGCTGGGTGCCCTCTGAGGAGGATGAGGGACGAGGTTCCCCTCCTCATAGAGCAGCGTTTTTGCATGCTGGGGAGAGCTCGCTCCCCCCAAGACAGCAGCATTGCTGGGGCTTTGAACTCCACTTCAAAGCTGAGGCTGGAGCAAGGTTTCTGTAAACCCAGAGAAACAGGTAAATATTTGTCAGAGTCAATTAACGCTCCTCATCACCTCAACAGTCATCTGTGCAAGACGGCTGGAGGGGTTTTCGGCAGGCACAGAGGTGAGCCTTGTTGATTTACTGAACCACTTCGGGAGGCGGGTAGACACAAAACACTGCGGTGAGGAGACCTGGAGGTTTTCCCCTTAGCACAGCCCATGAACTCATGGAGACATCTCATCCTTTCCATCACTCAAGCAGGCAGAGAGGAAGGTCCTGTTCTTGTCTGGGGAGAAGGGGAGAGGACCAGTCCTGCTCCCAGCACTTCTACTGTAGCCTTAGAACTGCTTCATTCATCCCAGTTACTCCAGACGGGCATCAGCTGTTCACAGAGCCCGAGGGCACACTCTATCTCCCACCTGCTGTTGCAGGTTTAATGGTGGAGATTGTGAGCCACCCATGCCAGAAGACGTAACATCATATAACACTTCCATGAATTTATTGAGTTCTTACATTTACAGGGGTCCAAGGAGTTGGTTTTGGAAAGAGGGCTTTGTTGGGCCACTCCATCCCTGGCGTCTGTACTGCATCAGCCAGTGGAGGGGACAAGGAGGACACCCAGCAGCTAGCCCCAGCCACCAAACCACCCAGCAGCGCTCCCAGGCTTCCTCTCTCTTATCAGCACAGCATGAAAATACCAGCTTAAGTAGGAAAAAGGGAAGGGAAAAACCAGAAACAGCTGAGCACCAAATGAGAAGGATGCAGAAGGATGGGGCTAGGCTCATTCCTCACCGCTCAGCCCCAACCTGACCCAGCACCCCCCCTGCTCAGACATGGCCCCTGGGGCAATGCCACCCTCCCTTTCTCTCAGCCAGGAACCCGCAGCTGGACGTTGACAAGCCCAAAAGGAAGCGCTGGGGCTGTAACGGAGTCCAGCTGGGAACTCTGTGCAGCCCCTGCGGGTGTCTTTCCCTTTGGCTCAGGGATGTGTGCTGGGGTGCCCCCCTCCCAGCGCCTGGGTGCAGTGCTCCTGCACGGCTCTCACCTCCCCTGGTTTCAAGGCAGGGAAAGCTGGGTGGGGAGGGCCCAACCACCCCGGCGGGCTCGGCTCAATAGCAACACATGGGCAGCAGACAGGACGCCAGGCTAAAACCGTGCTCTGTGTCTGCCGGGGAAGTGGAGCGGGGAGAGGGACGTGCCAAAGGCAACAGCTGTCTCGGTGAGCTCAGTGTTTGCTGTCCTGCGAGACGCTGGCCGCGGGGCAGATGGGCTCTGTCCTTTCCTTCACCAAGCACCTCCCTTCGACCTGCCAGGTGCCTCTGCGGGAGCTGGCACCAGCACATCTGTTAGCAAGATGAAAGCTGGATTGTACTGGGCTTGCCTGCACGGGCTGGTTAAATCTTGCTAGCAGCAGCAGGGAGTTTGAGGCGGCATGAACCGTATCAGCCATGGTCCTTATCGGCCACCACAAGCCCAGGTCCCCATGGGGTACTGGTGTGTGCCCAGCTCCACTGCTGTTTCCTCCCCATCGCTCATGGCATGTGGGCAAGGTCACGCTAGCACAGATGTGTCAGCACGAGCCACCATCAGACCTCTGTGTCACTGCGTGGACACAGCCTGAGTGATGGACAGAGCCGCCGATGAGCTGCAGGAATCCCCCACCCAGCTCCCCCTGTACTTCAAAGGGCGGACGCTGGGGAGCGTGGGCTCAGTGGAGCTGCCAGCACTCAGAGCACCCTCAGACCAGATAGTTATCTTTGGACGAGGTGTCCCAGTTCCAGGGTTTTCAGGGACTCACATGTCAGTGTGTCCCCTGGTCGGGGAGAAAAGACCCCGGGAAGCGTGTCTCCACACTGAGAGAGATGTGGACAGAATAGCTCCCGTTTTGGGTGTGTTCAGTTAAACTGCAGATCATGGGTTTGGACCTTCCAAGGCTTTGATTGGAATCTGATTCCCTTCTATATCTTTCTAGATATGTGGGGGTTTTTTTCCCCAGTGTACTTTAAACACTTTCATTTATCCCTGGCAGATCAAAGCACATGCACATCAGGGTGTCCTGCCCTGCTGGGACGGTCCCCCCACCACGGGTGTCCTGGCTGAGGAACCCACGGCATACACTGACACACCAACCCCTTACCAGGCCAGCAAAGGGGAACCTCCCCACACTGGAGCCTTTCCTCGTGGGAGCCCCCTGGGACGGCTCCCCCCCACCGGCAGCGGGGATCAGCTGGGGCACTGCTGAGGCAGCCAGCACCATTCGTCCCGAGCGGCACCGAGAGCCCCGGCCGTGCTGCGGCTGAGCTGGTGGGCAGTGGAAAGCTTTCTGGGGTTTACAGCCATGCTTCAAGATCTTCGGGCAGGAATAATTCACTGCCAAGCAGGTTAGTCCACAATTCAAGACAGTTTGTGGGCTTCTTGTTGACATTAAGCTCTTGCAGGGCAGGATCTGCAAGTAACCCTTGTTGCGGCCACTGTGGCCAGCGAGCCAGCCTCCATCACCTCTTGGCAGGCAGGGAAATACATCCCAGCACAAAACAACACAACCTCTGCCTAACACCCAGAGCAGACGGGTAACAACCCCCCAGGCACATGCACCAGCGAGCACCGACGCTTGCACCAGGTCATGGGCAGGGTGGGTCATGGGCAAGGGGTTGATGGCAGAGGGCAGTCTCTTTCACTTGAAAGACAGGGAAGATTTGATACGGGCTCTGCACTGCAAACATGGGTTCTTCTCTTTTTCTCTGTGCACAGATTATCCATAAAGATGTTGTGCTGTTTGCTGCTTGTTTTCCATTTCAAAACCCTGCAGGATGGCCCAGCATGGGAAGGAGGCATCGGTGCGCTCCTCACCACCTTTAGCTCTTCTTGCATCCCAAAACCATGGCCATGCCCATCTCCCAGCCCAGCCCTCTCCCAGCTTCTGCAGCACAGCGCAGCTCCACAGGGACACCGCAACACTGACATGACACATCTGGCCAGGACCTCCAGCTGCATGGCTCCTCACAGGCTATTGCCTCCTTAGAACAACAAAATTTATCATTTGTGGCAGACAGGGTGGGTTCAGGGACTGCAGCTCCTTCTTGCAGCATCTGGCACAGGCTGAGCCACAGAGCTCCTTTCTTTATATCACCCTGCAAATACTTGTGGAGCCAGACCTCTTGGTTTCCATTCCTTTATACCTCACATACGTGCTTGGCTTAGCCTTGGGGTAGCAATCCAAAAAGCAGGAGGTTGCCTTTTGGACAGTCAAGTGCATGCAGGCCCCCAACATGCACATTTTGCTGTAATAAATGTGGAGTCCAAGACAGAGGAGGAGCAGCTGACACCTCGGTAAGTCTGGCAGCAGTGATGGTATGTCTATGGGCTCTGCAATCCCTGCCTGGTGTGCCAGAGCAGGGGCTGCATGAGCTGTGTTTGCAGGGCAGCGTGGTCTTCCTTGGGTGAAGGCTAAGGAAATAAGGCAGAAAAGAGCATCCTGAGGTCCTCGTTTTCTGCTTCTCCAGCCTTTGTCCAGCTTTGAGCAAAATGGTTCTTGCAAACATCTGAGCCTCCATGGTTGAACCTGAGAAATTTCATGTCTAGGCAGACAGAAATCTGGTGGCTTGGATCCAGCCATCTGGACATGGAAAAGCCTGGAAGTACCACGAGAAAAGGGAGACTTCTTGGCAAAGATTCACAATAAATCTTTACGGGAGAGTGGAGGGGCGAAAATACAAAGTGTCCATCAAGCTGCTCCCGTTCTGCTGGCAGAAGCCAGGAAGCCCTGAGATGTGCAAGTACAAGAAGAGATTTTAAAAGTGAGCAAAAATATTTGAGGCTCCTTTCAGCTTCAATGTCAGAAACAGGCAGATGTTGCAGAAATCCTGCGTGGTCCTGCCCTTCCAGCTCTGGTGCGGTGCCAGTCATTGGCAACCCTCAAAGCCCTCTTGGTAGACATGATTGGCAAGATAGTATGGATGGAGAAATACGTATGGAGAGTGTTTTGCCCAGTGTCACTCAGGAGACCAAAAGCTTCACGATTACAGCCCTGTCTCACCCGTTAGGTGCTCGCTCTGCTTCAGCACTGCTGGCCTCCCTGGGGAGTCCCAGGAGAGCTGAGCCGCTGCTGTTTCTCAGCCTTGTGAAGAGATGCTAATACACCCAGAGCCTGCATGGGCACATCTTTCCTGCCCAAAGCCCCTCCACCTCCTCCGGATGCCCCTGGGAGCTCCTGTGCTCTGTCTTTCCTTCCGCACCACCTTCCTGCACTCACCAGAGTCTGCTTTTAAAGCTGGCCAGGCTTTGAGTGATCACCACCCACCTGAGCTGCATCCTCCTCCCTGCTGGACATGCCCCAGACATACCCCGGGGAGAAGCAACACCCTCAGGAGACCCCATCCTAACATCCCAAGGAACAAAAAACCCCTGCAAACATCCCCCTCTTCCTTCAGAGCCGGGGAGGAAAAGCAGCATCTCTTTTAGCCCCACTGTTATTTAATCCAAGCCAAACAAACAAACAAACAAACATCAGAAACATTTTTCTGTGGAAAAAAAGTTTTGCAGCTGGAGACAGTGAACTGTGCACTGGTGGGGATGGTTGGAAGGTGTTGGCTGGTGCTACAGTGGGGGCCCGGGCACGTGAGCACCGGGGCCACCCCCGAGAAGAGGAGCAATGGGAACAAGACCTCCCTGTGCAGCCATGACAAACCCGCCTGTGAACCAGTGCCAGGTGCTCAGTTTCTATCTTAATTTTGGTCTTGGAAAAAAAGGGAACGGACTGAATACACAGGGGCTGCAGTCAAGCTGCAGCACACACCCGTCCAAGCAAGAAAATTACACGGTAAGGCTGCCAGGGTGTCCTGACTTCACTTCACCGGGTTTGGGCTTTCAGGGCTGTGATCTGCTAGCCCTCGACCAGCAGCTGATCCAGCCCTTTGCTGAAGCTGCAGTGTTTCCTGACCATTACACAGGTAGCGCTTACTGTGTCGGATGCCAAGGAAAGAAATGATCTCAGCTTGCCCCAGATGATGCCTTTTGGGCAGGCTGGGTTTGCCCCATGGGATGGGGAACGCCCACCGGGACCCCTCGTGGGACCGATGGGTTTCCCACTACCGAGCCTGAAAGCCGACCAGGCGGAGAGTAGGCAATAAGCACAGCAAAAAAACCCCACCATCATCAAGTTTCCAGGGCTGTTGACTCTGGCGTGTGCCCGTGTGCGTGGGCAGAGCTGGGTGTGGGCCGCACTCGCGTGGGCGAGCTGTGGGTGGGCAGTGGGGATGGGGGTGGTGGGGTGGTGGGCACAGCGCTGCTCTGGGGTGGGGGGTCCTGGTACCCAGCCTGGGTGCAGCTGGTGAGGAGGTCACAGCTGATGTTTGGCTCCCAGGTTTGGGTCTATCTTGGTCTCAGCTGGCTCGTGGTGCGATGGGCCCCTCTTTCTTATTGACCTGTTAGATTCTTTTCTCATGTTGGCAGGGTGCAGTGAGACCACCACACACCTGCAGCGCTGTGCTAAAAAATAAATCGTTAGCAAACAGCAAATTAACTATCTTCTGAATCATGCTGAGAGGAGCTTCCGTGTTATTTGTTAAGTGGATTTCTAAACTTAGCCCAGTTACTGTAAAAAATACCTTTGCGAGAAACTACTGTCCGCAGCGCTCAACTTCAGAGACATTTATTTCTAGCGCTGGCGGAAAAATTTCTCACCTTTCAAAGGCTCCAATTATATCTTGGTGCTGGCTGGAGCCTTCGCAGCTTCCTCGCAGGCAGTCGTGGGCTGCTGGTGAGGACCACAGCTCCGACAGTGCCACGGGGGACAGGGGGGCGGGCTGACACCCACCTATTGACCAAAGAGATCACGTAGGATCCTGTTAGCCTTGATGGACACCTTAGTTAATAACCCGAAACCAGTTTTTACTTCGCACCACGCAGGCATTAGTCCCGCCATGTTTTCAGCCGCAGCTGCTGGTAGCACTAAAGGCTCCCAGGGTCGGGTCCCTATCAGGACCTGGCCAGCTGCACCAGTAAAAGGAGCAAATTGCAGCTCGCAGAGCTGGGCCGGTGCCCAGGTGGCCTTTGGAGAGTGGGTCGGTAGCCAGGCTGTGGGCAAGGCTGCTCTGTGCCGCCCCGCCGAGCCCAGCCTGGGTGGTCGGACCCACAAGTGCAGGTTCCTGCCTGCACTCCCGACTGCCGGCTCCCCGCAGCATCACTATATATAAAATGGGAAAGGGTTTTTTTCACCTTTATTTTTAGTTTTTCTCATGTCCTAGCAAATGTGCAAGCGGAAATGGTGGGTTATGAGAGGACATTGCACCTGAAGCAGAGGCAGATGCGAGGCATTGTATGAAAGGCTCCAGGACCGTGGGCTCAGCTGCAGAGAACGCAACCGCCTGTCCCTGCCGATGGATGAACCTACCCCTGGCACAGGAACAATCCCATGGATGGATTTTACAGCAATGCCCATGAATTGTACACAGTCCTACAAATCAGAGAGGTGTTCAATGTTTTTGTGATCGGAAAAAGCAGGAGGGAGTAGTGAAGCATCTCCCATTTATTACTGGAGATGCTCTAAACCCCAGAGCTTGGGCTATAAGAGGCACGTGCTGCCGCTGCGTTAGCCTGCTGTTGCAGGCAGGCCATGACACCTTGAGTAGTTGAGATAAAGGCTGGAGAAGACGTGGCCCTCTCCAACCTGTCCTGCCGATCTCTCCGCTGTGATCCGTGCTCCCACGGCTGCACATTCAGGGTCACACATGTGGTGCCCCCGGCATGAGCTGTGCCCCACAGCCGGCTCGGGCGCTCCTCCCTCCTGCCACCCCTCCCCTCCTCCCCGTAATCACAGCCCCGGCGGAGGTGAAACATTCGCCCTGCGAGGGCTGGTAGTGTACGGTCTCGGCTGCGCTGCCGCTGCCAGCTGGCCACGGACAGCACAAACGCTGCCCAGGAGACACGAGCACTGCCCAGGTGGGTTAGGAGGCAGTCTCCAACAGCAGGGTTCGCATGGGCCTGGGGTCAGGAAAAAATCCAGTAGAAATCAATAACTGAAGCCTTCATAAATAATCCTGCAAGCTCTGGCAAATGCACACGGGCTATTTTGCTTCAGTTTTGCTCCAAATGTTCCTGTGAAGCCCAGAGCGTTGCAATTTGTGGCACACCTTCCAGCTGCGGGAGGGTTTGCTCTGGCTGGTGTGCTCTCTGTGCTCCCACTGCCCGGATCCCCTGCGCACGCAGCTATAGGTGCGAGCCATACCGCTACATGGTTTGTCTTATAGCATGTCCATCACTGAGCCCATCCTCTTAATGCATGCAACAGGAGCGAGGGACATCCCTGATAGACCTGAAAGCCAAATTAGTGAGACCCTCTCATCTACTGGTGATCTTAGGAGCCCGTGCTCAATTTTGCCTCCTTCCCGGTGTGACTACTGCACTGGCATGGGGAAAGCAGGTTCTCGGGTGTGGAGATGACCTGGTGGGCACAGCGAAGGCAAGTGAGGTGAACATGCATTGCACCTTGGCTTTCTGCTCCATCCCAGGTTTTAGCAGTGAATGACGGGAAAAGTTCAGATGACCAAAATTCACAATTTTAACTACTTCTCATTAGAATTGTGAAATTTCCTTTGACAAACCTGCCCTGTTCCTGCAATGTCTGAGATATCAGGGAAAAGGGGTTCAATACCTATCAAACTTCTTTAATTTTGATGAAGAAAGGCTGAACTCTTTGGAAAAGCCCATCCCAACGTGGTGTCCCCATGTTCTGGCCAAGAATGGCACAGTTCTGCTGGCAGCCAGGAATTCATCCCCCCTTTCCCACAGCCTGGGCGGTCACCTCTTCACCGTGAGATTTTACTTTTCTGCACCCCTTCCTCCAAGGCTCAGCTTGGTTCAGAAAGGAATTCAACATTTACAAGGAGCTGGTCCTAATTACCGAGAAGGATGACTCTGAAGTCCTCAGACTTCAGGACTGATCTCAGTTGGGTTACAGCTCAACGGGGTGTTTCACTCCAGGGAGATCACAAATGAACATGCAGGAGTTCAGCCTGGGTTTTCTCGTGTCACGCCATGTGGAGATCAAATCTTCTTAAGTCAGAAGGAAGATCTCCTTTCATGATGCATGAGGAGGAACCAAGCTCAGGATGTGTTGGACGTACTACAGGGCTCTAGAAATGCAAAAAGCCATCAATAACCCCACCTTCCTTCCCTGCCAGGGTGGGCACAAGGGTAGCTGGAGCCATTGGTGGTGTTTGGGGCAGGACTGGGAGAAATGAACAGCTTTCAGCAAAGCTGGAAAACGAGCCTTTCTGCTAGTTCATAAGAGGAGGATATTTTACTAGAGCAACAGAGTTTGTGCATTACCTGGGAAAACAGTTTTGTTCAAATAGGGCTTTGGTTTGGTTTGGTTTTACCCCAGTTAAGAGGAGGCTCCTGCTATGGAAAGCCACATCGACCTCCTCCATGCCTGGGGGTGCTCAGGCACCGCAGCAGATCCTGTCCCTCAGCAAAGGGCAAAGGGGCTCATGTCACCACATGCCACCTTGATACAGGGGTGATGGGAGATGCCCGAAGCCAACAGATGGGAGAAATAAACATGACAGAGGAATCCTGCAAGTCCCGTTGTGGCTTATTCTGGAGTGAGCTGCTATGTGTGTCAGCCTTAAAAGCATCGGTGGGCATCTCTGCCAAGAGAGTGCTGTGAACCCAGTGATTTATCTCTTTCCCCCCCCCCCCAATGCTCATTAAAATGAGAATTTGCCGGCACTGCTGCTGTATCCAGCTGAACGCGTGTGCTTCTTGGCTCCCAGCAAGGTCCTCGGTGCAGATACCGTGCGCTTTGGCAGCCGGGCCAGTCTGGGCTGCAGGATATTACGCCTGGCGGGGACACAAACCCCTTCCAGTTCCTGGAATTTGGATTGTCTCGCGGAGTGCTGATTAAGCAGCGTTTTCAATCTGCACCCAAGACAAAACCCTTGCCTTGTCCCCGCGCGGAGGCTCGGTGCAGCTCGGCTGCTGCGTGGCAGTGGGAGCTGCAGTGGGTTTGCTCTCCCTGAGCCCCAGGGAAATAAAAACTCAAAAAAAATTTTTAAATGCAAATCTTTGCACTTCACGGTGCTGGATAAGCATTCCCTGCTCAGGGCTCTGTCTTCTGTGAAATAATAAATCATTAAAAAAAGCCCTCCCCATAACACAGCCTCAGTGCCCTCCCTACCTCGGTGTGCACTTGGCAGCAGCTGCTCCTCCCAGTCTGCCCAGACCATGTCCCCAGTCTGCCCAGTTGAGATCGCTGCTGCATGTCCCCATCTGCCTTTCTAATCCACTGGGAACAAAACTGCCTTCACCAGCCTTACTAATGAGAGATTTGGTAGCTGGGGTTGAGCGGAGGGAGGCAGCCCCGGCGTGTGCCGTCCTGGTGTGGTACTAAGGGCCGTCCTGCCGTCGCCCCTGGAGCTGGCACTCGTCTCCACATATGGGTGAACATAAAATAGGGGTGTCGGCAAACTGGGGATGGTGCTTTGCCCAGCACCTGTGGAGAGGTGGCTGGTGTTTTGGGGTGGTCTGGTGCTGGGAAGGTGAAGCCGAGCTGGTTACAGCCCCTACAACAGGCAGCCTGGAAAGCCCGTGGGCTCTGGGAGCCACCCTGACACCCCGGCGTGCCCAGCACCAGCATCTGCAGCACAGCACAGCCCCCAGCAGCGTGCCCAGCCCTGCCAGCCCACGGGGTGCTGCTGCTCGCCGCACTGAGGGGTCCCCTCCCACCGTGCCGCAGCGGGGCCGGAGATGCCTCGGCAGCGATTTCCCTGTCTCCTCGCTGGCACAGCCATCATCCCACCCACAGGGTGGGGAGTGGATGGAAATATCCCCCCGGCACATGTCTCCAGGCATTCCCCAGGGCCCGCAGCATCTTGAGTTGCTTTATGGAAGAGCAGATGCCAGGAAAAATATACACAGGGGACTATTTCGGCAGAGGCTCACAGCAGGGTGAGGCTGTGTTGATATAGCACAGCAGCTCAGCACCTGGGTGTTATTCCCACTCCACGCCTGGGTCTGCTCCTCCCCGAGCTCCTGGTCAGCTTCTTGGGGGCTGTGGGTGAAGCCAGCCGGGCTCTGGGATGTGCCATCAGTCCCAGAACGGTGCAGGAGTTGTGTGGCCAGGATCCTTGATTCTTATCCCAGTGAGGGCGAGAAGCAGCGATGGGCTGCTGCCGTGGGACTGCCTTCTCCTCCGCTCCTCCCCAGCAGCCTCCTTGTCTCCCTGCCTGAGCCCCAGCTTTCCCCCAGGCACACTCTGGTCTCAGCTCCATGCCTCCATCTCCGTGCCTCCCGCCAGCTCAGGCGAGGGAGTTTGGCCTCGGTGCTCCCCTTCATGCAGCTGAAGAGCCAAATCCTGGCTCCAAACCCACCTGTGCCCTGGTGAACCCAGGCCTGGCGAGGTGTGGGCTGAGCACCTTTGCTTACCTGGGGCACCATGGCATGGGGCGATGATGGCAGCGAGCCCTGCCATGGCTCACACGTGGCTGCTTGCTCTGGCTCCAAGCGTGGTGGGAGGAAGAGATGTGACGGGCATTGCAAGCAGCCCCTCCAGCCTGCCAGGCTTGCATTCTTGTGACCTGCAACAATTCAGCCGGCCCCAGGCATCATGACCGCTGGGATGTTATAGGGAAACACGCTTGATGCTGCAGGATTGTCTACAGCTTTCAGACTTCTGCAGCCAGTTCCCCTCCCTGGGGACAGACACCTGGGAGAGCACAGCCTGCAGAGGAAGGGCTCTTTTCCCCAGCCCAGGTCAGTGGTGGGGACGCGGGCAGAGCCCCCACAGGCTGTGGCAAACCCTAGTCCTTGGGGAACCCACCCAGCAAGCGGCTTCATTTCTAACGGGGAGAGCTGCTGGCCCAGGGACATGTGTGGTCACCAGGGCCCCTCCCAGCCACCCCTGGCAAGGGACATCTCTGCCATCTGCTCAGCTCGCACCAAAGCGGGGTGACCCTGGGGCTCCCGGCGAGTGCCAGCCCTGCCACTGCCTTGCCAGGGCAAAACCCCCTCCGCATCCCTCCCTGACCTGGGTTCGCTTCCCTATCCACAGCTGCCAGAGAGACCTCAGCTGGGGGGGTGAACAGTGGAGAGACGATTCTGGGAATCTCTCTCCATAGGTAGCTGATAATAAAACCCCAGCCGGCAGCCGATGAGCAGCCCCTCTGCCCGCTGGACGAGCGAGCCAGGCTCTGCTTGCTTCCCCCCGCCGGCACCGTGCACGGCTCAGCGTGCCCGTGTGCGCGCCTGTGCGCGCGGGTGCATCCACCAGCCTATAAATCTCCTGGCAGGGCTCTTTCCAAACTTCAGGACATTCCCCGGGGGAAGAGTTAAGATGCAGCTTTTGCGTCAGATGCTGCAGCGGGCTGCCCAGCGGGGCTAGGCTAAACCTCTCCCCCGCATCTGCCCCAGCAGGTTGTTTGCAAAGGTCAATCCCACCGGCTGCCGCCGCCGGGCTCGGCTGCTCTTGGCTCTGTCCTCAAGGTACGTAGTCGGGGGAACATCCTCCCCGCTGCTCCGGGGAAGGGCTGGCAGGGATGTTAGGAGGTGCGTCGGCTGACAGATGAGGAGATATTCCAGCATTTTTCTCTTTTTTAAAATTATTCTGGTACTGCGGTAGTTTATTTTTCTTTCCCTGAGAGAAAGAGCCACTAGGATTTCTCGCCGATGCTTTTAAAACTTGCCGTGTGTTTCTCTATCTGTATGAGATTTCCATTTGTGCTGGGGATTTACTCAACACACCAAATGCCTGGGAAGTTACAGGGCAGGCGGCTGCAGCGAATATCTCAGCGTGCTCCTAATTAGCCCCTGCCTGGCAGGTATGTGCAATAAGTGAAAAAATGGGGGAGATTTTGTACCAATTTGGGTTTTTTTTTAAAGAAACAACAAGAAAACCAATTCTCCAGCCATCTCTCTGCTGGTCCAGGGGAATTTGCTGTGATAAATGAGGTTATCAGAGAGATTAATTTTAAAAATTTATTTTGAAAAGGAGAAAAAGGAAAATTTATTTCCATCTTATTTTGGGAAGAGGTGTTTGCACGTGAACTGCAAACCTGAGTGGTGCCTGTGTTGTTTTCTCTCCTAGATCCACACGCCGGCAGCGGGGACCAGTGATCCACCTTGTCCTTGCTTAACTCCGTGCAGGAGCAGAAAGCCGCCGGCCGATCCCGCCGGCCAGGCTAGCATGGCTGTGCTCCACTTGCACCTGTACCTCACTGCCTTGGGCTTCTGGATGACACCGCAGTCCAGCTCCTTCCTGCTGCCCAATGCCACCGAGCTCCTGTCCCCCGCCGGGGGCAGAGCCGTGGGCCTGCTGTGGGGCGTGGGGGTCCCCCGGAGCCGTCGGAAGCGATACCTCTCCCCCCGCGACATGAGCGTGATTTTGGACTACCACAACCAAGTGCGGGCACAGGTGTCCCCCCCCGCCGCCAACATGGAGTATATGGTGAGTAGGGCTCTGCCAGGGCGTTTTTGGGTTCACAGCTCTTGGCTGCTGTGGTGGGGTTGAGGGGCTCACCCATGACATGGGCACCCAGCCTGGAAGGGATGGGGCACCCACATATGGGGATGTCAGGGTGCTGCCCTGGATTTGCAGTTGAACATCTGTCCTGGGAGATGTTTCACATCCCTGGTGCAGGGCAGAGCCACGCACACCCCATGCAGCCTCTGCGCAGGAGGGATGGAGTCCCAGTGGGGGGATGTTTCCACCCAGGGGCAGATTTAGGACCCCTGGTCCCGTGCCTGGGACATCTGGGAGCTCGCAGGCTGTGGGATGGCAGGATCTGTCCAACTGAGCTGCGGAGGTAGCATTAGGGGAAGGGAGATGGCCACAAGCATGAAAAGGTCAGGTCCCAACCCAAAGCCCAGGTGGGAGCCTTTCCCCTAACTGCAGCTGGGAGGGACAGCCCCATCTCAAGGTCCAGGGTCCTTTGGGAGTGTGCCCAGGGATGCCAGTCCCTGGGAGAAGAAACATGCAGGAGCGAGACAGAGAGGGGCTGCACAGCCTCGCCGGGTCGGGCAGCTCCTCTGGAGGAGAGCCACCCTGGGCAGAGCTTTCCCCAGGTTGTCTCCACCCTGCTTGGAGCTCCTAACCCAGCCCTAAATGGAGGAGAAATGGGGAGGCACCAAGAGGAGGGATTTCCAGCCACAGAGTGGGACCCTTGGGGCAGGAGGTGCCACCTGCTGCTCTGCTCCCAGAGAGGGGACGGGAGCTCCGATGGAGCGGCTGGGTGGTCCCTGGACGCCGGTGTGGGAGAGCCAGGCGGCTCTGGGTACCAGAGCAGGTCAGACATGCCCAGGAGCATCTTGTGCCACTTCTTGCTTGGCCTAAACTCCTGCTTTCCAAAATAACTCTCCCAGGCACCTTCCCAAAGCAGTTCAGGATGAGTGAGGAACCTTTAAATAATGCATGAAGGAACCAGCTGTCCTCACCGGTTAGTCTGGTTAGTCTGCGGCCAGGGCTGCGGTGGAGGGCTGGGGACAGCTGCGAGCTGCAGCGGCAGCGCAGGGCTATGGGCTTTCACCCCTGGGTTCAGCTCCACTCTCTGCAGGAGCTCATTCCCGGAGGGAATCACACACACAGGGCTTGCACTGCTTCAGGGCATCTGTGTCTGCCTGGGCAGCGGGTACTGTATGTGCCCAGCAGCCGCGGTGGGCAGCTGGGATGGTTCATCGCTCCTGGACACGCTGCCCCGCTTCCTGCAGGCTTTTCCCAGCCTGATGTGTGAGTCACATTTTTTGGACACCCAGGGGTGCTCAAAGCCCCCAAGCACAAGGGAGAGGGTTTCTCCTCTTCCCTCCCCTGGGCGGGAAATCCCTGCCTGCCCTTTTCCTTTCCTCCTGGCCAGGTGTGGGACGAGCGGCTGGCCAGGGCAGCAGAGGCGTGGGCTGCGCGCTGCCTGTGGGACCATGGGCCCCCCCAGCTGATGAAATACGTGGGGCAGAACCTCTCCATCCACTCAGGCAGGTGAGTGCCCCGCGGGCAGAGCGGGCTCCTTGGGGACCCCCCGCACTCCACGATGCTGGAGGAGGAGGAGGAGCAGCAGCAGCCCCTCGGTCGAGGAGCAGAGAGGTTCTGAGCTGGGGTTGCAGAGGACTGAGATGCAACCAAGAGGCACACCAAGCCCCCCCTGGGCAGGAGGAGGAGGAGAGTCCAACTCTTGCAGCAGGGTAAATGCGGGAAACCAGAGGTGCCGGCTGCTCATTTGGGAGGTCTGGCAATGATCCCCTCTCTGCCTGGCACATGGAGCAGGGGGACGTGGGTCCTGGATCTCCACCACGTGGCTGAGCACTCAGGTGCCTCCAGCAAGGGCCAGGTTCTTCTGGCCTTGGGGCACGAGTTGATGTGGCACAAGGTTGTCATTGCCTCTGCTCCATACCACTTCTCTCCCCTATTCCCTCTATGTAGAGCCTTCCTCCCCCTCCTCTCCCTCACCCATGACCTGTGAGGGGGAGGAGGTCCACCTTGGACACAGCACCTTTTGCAGGTACCGTTCAGTTGTGGACATGGTGAAATCGTGGCACCAGGAGAAGCAGCACTACTCCTTCCCCCACCCCCATGAGTGCAACCCCCGCTGCCCCTCCAAATGCAGCGGCTCTGTCTGCAGCCACTACACGCAGGTGAGCGCCGCAGCCCCCCGCAGCCCCCCACAGCCCTCCAGGACCCGGCTGCAAACCGGGGGGCAGCTCACAGCACCTTGGGCTGCTGCAGCACCCCTGCAGCCAGCAGCACTTCTCCCAGCAGCAGCTGGGGTCTTAGATCAAATCCTGGCAGCTGTCTGCATCAAATCAGGCAGCAGGGCTGGCAGCAGGCAGCGTGCCTACCGGAGGGGTGCAGGCAGCCGGAGGCGATGCCCTCCCACCCTGGGCCCCTGCGGGAACTTGGCTGCTTGCATGGAGGTCCCGGGAGCTCGCAGCCTGCTGGAGCACAGCTGGGACCTTCTGGACAGTTGGCTGGGAGGTTTTCATTTTAAGCTTTTTTCCCTGCTTTGGCCTTTTTCTCCTTATTACCCCACTGGTGCCTCAAAGGTGATGAAAAGACAAAAAAAGCCCCTTTGCGCTTTTGCTGAGCATGAATCCTCTCCTCCGCGATGAAGCGGCTTTATAGCGCCCAGCTGTGTCCGGCTCCCCAGGAATGCAGCCCCTTCACCCCCTGGCACATCCACTGGCAGCCTGGCTGGCACAAGGTGGAAAACCTCCCTCTGCTCCCCTGCCCAGTGACAAAGTTGTGCCAACCCCTAATTACCTCCTCTGCACGGCTCCAACCTTTACCTGAGCATCTGCATGGCTTGTCCGTGGGGATGCTCGGGGATGCTCCAGGTTGCAAATGGGCAAGATACATTTTTTAAGGAAGAAATTCAGCCTGGAGAGGCTTTAGGAGGAGCTTCTGGTTCTGTTTCACCTCACTGTGTGCAGGGTAAGCTGCCAGCAATGATTCAGGGTGAGGTTTGGGAACTAATTTGGGTAAATTAGAGAAGTGACCCAGACTCTGCTGCTCATGTAAGTGAGCTTGGCAAGGCAGCCCCTTGCAGGGCAGCATGGGCTGCAGGCAGAAAAGGGCAGCAAGAAATCAGGTGACAAAGCAGTGCCCACGGTGGGCACAGCATCCAGCTCGAGAAATTCGGGTGAGCGGGATGCGATTCCCTTGTGCGACCCCTGCGCTGGGGTCCTGGGGTGACTGGCTGCGGGATGCCTGGGCGGGCGGTCGCCAACAGCGCCTGTTGTCTGTCCTGGCGCAGATGGTGTGGGCATCCTCCAGCCGCCTGGGCTGCGCCCTCGGAGCCTGCGCCAACGTGCGAGTGTGGGGCAGCACGTGGCGGCACGCCGTCCTGCTCGTCTGCAACTACGCCATCAAGTAAGTGCGTGGAGGGAAGTCCCCCATGCCATCCTCCCTCCTCGATGGCTGCTCCGGTGTCAGCAGCGAGGCGATGGTGCTCAGAGGTGATGCTCTCCTCTCTTTTTAGGGGCAACTGGCTGGGAGAAGCGCCGTACAAGGTGGGGAGGCCGTGCTCAGCCTGCCCCCCCACCTACGGCAGGGGCTGCTCCAACAACATGTGTTTCACCGGACTCAAATCCAACCAAGTCAGCTGGTTCTAGGGCTGCAGCCCCACGAGGAAGCCCCTGGGAATGGGGACGGGGTGAACCAGAATTATTTATAACACTGAGCCCCGCCAGCATCCCCGCTGTCCAACCTGCTTCATCCCTAGTGCCGCGTAGGAAACTGCTTTTTTAACACACCTCTCCAGCAGCGCTCGTGTTGGCTGGTGCTTCCCACTTTGGGGGAAATAGGGATGGTTCAGATCCCTATTACCCGAAATAGGGACGGTTTGGGGATGCACGGAGGGAGCAGGGCTGGCTGGCATGGTCCCCGCTCCAGGGGCTCGGGGTGCTTTCCCCACTGCCCCCGCCTGTGCTAAGGCAGAGGCTGGTGTAAGCGAATACCAAGACATTCCCCTCATGGAGAGTGGCTGGAGAAAAAGTGGGGAGCTCCAAGCATGCCCCCGCTCCACAGCAGCCCCTCCAGCCACAGGGGCCCCAGCTCTGAGCCCCCCAATAAAGCAGCCTGGAGACCCCCTTGCTCGTGTCGGTCCTCCCTCACTCACAGCCTGGAGCCTTGGGGTGACACCAAGCCGGTGCCTTTGCTCTGGTTTTTGGGGTAAACAGCAAAGGGGTGCAGAAGCCGTCGGCAGGGCCACGGGCCATGGCTGCGGGAGATGTCCAGGCGCTTTGCTCCATCGTGTGGGAGAAGCCAGCACTGCTGGGACACTGGGTGACGATTACGCCGAAAAGCCACAAACTGCCTGTCCCACCCAGCCTGCCCACGCTGTCCCACTGCCCTGCCTCACCCCCGGCGCCGCTGAGCACCCCGTTACCCACATCCCCTCCCTCTCTAGGAGCTCTCAGCACTTAGCAAATTCAGGGGTCCCCAAATTCCCAGGCCTTGGGTCTGAGCCCACAGCTGCGGATTCCTGCACCGCAGCCCACTGCGTCCCGGCAGCCCCCGCCCGCTCACCCCCGCCCCGCTACACACTCCCTTGGGATGTGCTTTCCCATCCAGAGGAGGAGATGTCCCTAATTTTGTCCTCTCGGGGCTGCTGGGTTTCAGTCGCTGAGGTGCTGGGGGGTCCCAGGACTGGCAGGGACCCCTCAGTGCCTCCTCCAGCCCGGCCCCTTCCTGAGACATACAGGAGGCCCTGTGCTGCCAGGCAATCGCTTTTTCAGCTCCAGCTCTGGATGCCCCATATATTTGGTGTCATCTCAGCAGCACCTCTTGCACGTGGCCTTGCTTGCCTCAGCGCAGCCCCCCAGGAGCAGGGGCTGCTCCTGCCACGGAGCCACCAGTGGCACAGGGCTCTACCCCAAGGTCGGGGACCGCATCTGCACGCCCTGGACCATGAAGTCCCCGGGGCTCCTCCTGGGTGCTGCGGTCCCAGAGGGAGCACAGATGTCTGTGAGCCGCTGTGGCACCTTGCGGGTCCCCCAACCTGGGGAGCAGGGGAGACAGGGAGGAGCTGCAAATGCCCTGCACCCCAGCCCCGTGCTCAGGGTACCACCCTACATCCCACCACAGCATCCCTGCACCTCCCTATCCCCAAGTGACCCCTCTGGTTTTGCACCAAGAGAACAAGTCCCAACCCACAGCTGGGGCGTTTCGCCCCTTGTGCCTTGGCCGGGCTCTGCTCTGCCCGTGTCAGTGCATGCCAGTCCCCACGGCTCGTCCCACAGCCCCTCGCCCACAGGCGGGCTCAGCCCTGGTTTTCCCACTGCGGGCAGGCGATGTCACGAAATCCGGCAGCACCCGGGGCGCTGCAGAGCCAGATCCGGCCACCCCGTCCCCCCTGTGGCCGGGGGTGAACCCCAGCCTGGCGGCTGCCCCGGCCTTGACACCAGGTGGAAACGGGAGCCCCAAAAGAGTCCAGTAAAAGCCGTGTTTGAGTTTCTAGCTTGGCAGCAGTTACTATAGCTACAGCAACGGCACCTTGCAGATTGGTTTCCATAAGAGCTTGGTTACTATTTAACATCTCCACCCACATTAGCCCTGATTAAGCGAATCAATAAGATAACAGGAGAGGCAGGTTTCCTTGCCCTGCCTCTCTGTGCTCCCTCCTGCCTTCACCTAGTTCCTTAGTGAAAGACATTTTTATTTATTTATTTAGATTTCTTTTTATTCCTCTACTTCCTCTGGTTTTCGCCCCAAGTCCCCATAGCAGTAGCCGGCGAGACATGGTCAATGTAAGCACCCAGCTAAGCGCTAAGATGGAGGCTCCATATGGTGAGTACAGCGTTTCCATCGCCCGCGCTGCCGCCCCGCCGTCGCTCGCGGGAAGCAGGGCTGGGAGCGGGCAGCAGCCCCCGGCCCCACGTCCCGGCCCTGCCGCGCTGCCCGGCCTCCGCCGGCTCAGGCACCCGCAAAAGCTGGAGATGGAGGCAGAAAAAGGGTCCCCGATTAATTTTCATATACTATATACATATATATGTATTTTCTCTCTTTCGCTCTGCTTGGCTGGAAGAAGAAGGCACGTGCCCGAGGGAGCAGAGCGGTCTGACCCGCTGGCAGAGGGGCTGCTGCAGGGTTCGCAGCAGAAGTGGCAGCGGTTTAGGAAGGAGGTGACGTGCTGCCTTAGGACACGCAGCCAGCCCCAGTGCAAAGGCTGCGGGCGGCCCATGGCACGCTGGGGCTGTGGGAGTGGGCACAGCAGGCGCCCGCCAGTGCAGCTGCTCTTGCCAAGGGCCGGGGCCAGGCTGGTGTTAATGCTGGGCAGGTTTCCCACCAGGGAGTGGAGTGCCCGGACGAACGGCAGCCTCCAGCCTCTGCGGTGCGGAGCATCGGGTGGCACGCCGCTGCCTGGGGCGTGCTGGCCGCAGGGAGATGCCCACCGGGCCTGTGTCCTGTGCTCCCCCGGTGGCACAGCAGGTACCAGCCCAGGGTAGCCCCGTGCCGCTGCTCTCGTGGGCTGTGCCAGATGCCAACTGCCAACAAATGCACATGGGGGGCAGATCCCCCCTACCCAGGCTGTTGTCAGCCTGCCATTACCATCAGGACAGGCCCAAATGTGCCCGTGCTGCAGCATCCCTGCAAGGCAAGGGGCCGGGGCTGGTTTGGTCCCTTGTGACCTGGGAACCCCAGTTCCACAGGTATGGCCAGGGTGTGGAGTGAGGTTTCAGCAGACGAGGTTTCACAGTTACAAGGTGCTCCATCACTTCCCTGTGGCTCTCCATCACACCCCGTGGTTCTCCATCGCACCCCGTGGTTCTCCATCACTTCCTCATGGCTCTCCATCACTCTCCATCACATCCCATGGCTCTCCATCATTCTACCTTGCCTCTCCTCACTATTTTTCATGTCCTGCTCCTCTCCTCCTTTAGCACACCCCGCTCACAAACACACACAGCCCCACCAGCCCACACTCCAGCTGCCGCACGTGCTCCAACCAGGCCCCAAGAGGGCTTGCGGGGCTCCCAGGCCACCTCCTCGTGCTTTGCTCATGGCCCCGTTTTGGGTAGTGGCTTCTCTTGCTCCAGGCCTGCAGCCTCCTACAGGTGCCACCTCCAGCCCTAGCCTGCCCCTGTGCTGGGCACCCACGCTGCAGTGAGGCCCAAGGAGGCCCCATGCCTCCTTGCCCCAGCCCCCAGCACTTCTGTACTCTCCAGACCCGATTCAATTTCAGCTCACAGGGTCCCATGGTGAGCCATGGCCGGACGCAGGGCTCATCAGCATTTCTGTGGGTCCACAGCCCTTTACAATGGAAACGTGTAGGAATTGCACAGGATCTGCAATAGCGTTGCTGGGCCGAGCTGGAGCAGGGAGCTACATTCAAGCAGTTACGAAATGCTGAGTTTTAGCCTGGCCGCTCGTTTGTTGGTCCCAGGCCTGCAGGAGCCGGGGCTCCGGAGGAGCTCCCATCACCCACAGCTCTGAGCCGCAGGAGCCAGCAGCGGGACAGGGCCTCACATAAAGCTGGGCTCAGAAAAATGCCAGATATTTGGTCTGTTCAGTGCAGGTTGTGGTTTTGTGTCCAGCTGGCACTGCTTGGACAACATGCAAGGAGCCGCGCCATGAAGGCTGCTCGTGAGCGGGTAAAACAAAGGCTTGATGCCTCTGAGATGTACAGAGGGTCGGATCCTGGAGCGAGGGCACTTCTGCGGGCTGGTCCAGCAGAAGCGAGTGCTGAGCATCCTCCAGGCTGAAGCCCCGAGTCACTGTGCGGGACAGGACACTCCCCCCTCTCTGCTGCTGGTGGGGACATGACCCCCCTGACCCACCGAGCTCGCAGGGACTGACTTGTGCCTCATTTGCAGGAGAAGGGGAGGCTCAAGTGGCGTTCCTGTCAGCCTGGGAGACACGGCATTGCTGGGCGGCTGGGTCTGGGCGTCCCCAAATCCAGGGTGCTTGTGTCCTGCTTTGCGCCAGGGTGCAAAGCCAGCCTCATTTCTGCAGCAAGCAACAGGCTTTGCCTGACAGATGCAGCCCAAGGAGCTGAACAAGCTCTTTAATCACTTACGATTAAGTTCTTCTGCCCACTTGCAGCTGGCTCTAATGCGAGCTGCCGCTTGCCAGCCCTGGCACATTGGTGACCTTAAACACAGGCAGGCAAATCTTCCCACTGTTAATTTTCTCCTGATAGTTTTTTTAATCCTGATTTTCTCCTGATTTTTCAGCCTGAGTGTCAGCGACTGAGGCAGGCACAGGCAGAGCTGGGCGCCGCAGGGCGGCTGGGAAAGAATCGCTGCACATCCCACCTGCAGCCGCTCTCCCCATCTGCTCCCGTGGCCAAACAAATGCGTGCTCCAGCCGGCACCGCTGCCTGCGAGTCTCTCGCGGGGCCAGGCTGCTGAGCCTGGGGCCTTGCAAGGGGGAGAGAGAAAAATAATAAGAATGAAAAAGTGAGGTGGGCCTCCCAGACCAAAGCAAGAGGAAAGTCAGAGTGTTGGCAGAAGGAGGGGAGTCCTCATAAATAAAACAGGTGAAAAAGTTATCCAAATAGAGGCGAGGAAGGGCTGGCGGGGATGGGGGACCAGGCAGCTCCTGGCTTCCCCGGGAGCCTGCAGCGCCGTGGGGCTGGGGCTGGGCTGGGGCTGGGCTGGGCTGGGCTGGGCTGGGTGGCAGGTTGGGCACAGCAGCCGGGATGCGCCATGGGGCAGATGGCAAAGAGGTGGCCGAACCCTTCCCAGCGTCACTGGGAAGTTTATTCCCTTGCAAAGCAGCAGGGGTGCTGCACGCAGCGGTGTCGGTGCTGAGCCCCAGCTGAGCCCGCCAGCGCCGCCCTCGTGGCCGGCCGGCTCCCGGCCCTTGGCCGGCAGGATGGGCCACTGCAGCTGGTATTGCACTGGCATTGCCGGGGCTCAGATGGTGGGCGCACATCAGGTTCCACCAGCTGAGCCTTCAGCCTTGGCTTTGGGTATGGGTCATACAGTTATTTTCAGTTTCCTTTGATCGATGGAAAGATTTTCTGATTTTTCCATCTTCCTATCCATCTCAGACACTTCAGCATTTCAGCATCCACTTGAAGCCAGGGATATATTCTAAGGGGAAAGCTGGGCGCTGGCACTCAGCCTTGGGACGGCGAGCGGGTCTAGCCCACTCTTTGCAGCGGTGGCAGTAAGAGCAGAGAGTGGGGCATCCCCCGCTGCAGTTACTGCAACCCTCCCCATCCCTCCCTGCCCCAAACTGCCACCAGCATGCCCCCTAAACCATACCTTGGGGGCACTTATTTCCCTCCCATCAGATCTGTGCCTTGTGTAAAGGACTTAGAGGATGCCTGCCAGGCGGTGACAAAGGTGTCCTGTCCCCAGCACCCTGCATGGGTTCTTGGGCGAGGAGGGAGTGATGCTGCAGCTCCCGGGGAGCCGCAGGGCTGGGGGCACATTCAGCATCCTCACCAGCACCTGCTGAGGATTGGCTGTGAGCTGGAATGGGCTCCTCCAGGCACGCTGGTGCTAAAACCCTGGGGGAGGCTGCAGATGGGTGCACGAGAGGGTAGGGGATGGAGAGGGGGAAACGGGATGAGGGGACGATCCCCTCTTGGACAGCAAGGAGGTGATGAGCCCCCGGCTCCACCTTTATCCTCCCGGCGAGACTTGGGCACAATCCAGCCAGTTGCCCTCAATCCCAGTGCAGGCAGCACCATTCCTTCATATTTCAGGAGTGGCTCTCAGAGCTGGGGATCCCTGGGGCCAGTGGTTACAGCAGGGACTGACACATGATCAGGCCAGTTCAGTAAAGCAGCTTTGGAAATTGGCTGAAAAATGTGAGACGTCAGAGCTGCTCATGCGTTTTGGTCAGATGTGGTGAATAGTTTCAGCTGAAGAACATAAGAGGAGGCAGAATTTCTGACTATTTTTACTTTTCACTGTGAAGCAATTATTTTTCATTGCCAAATAAATCCCATTTTTTATAGGTTTCCCCTAGGTATGACCCAAAGTGAGCTTTTTCCCCTTGATTTCTCATGTCAGCTGCTATTCAATACCTCTGTTTGCTCCTTGTGCTCTGTGTCCATGGCACAGAGGCTGTTGGGGATGGGTGGGTGTTAGGACACCTGGATGGGTGGGTGTTAGGACACCTGGCACAGCCTCCTTCCCTGTCCCCACTCCCACTGTCCCCGCCGGCTGTTGGGGGTGGCCATAACACTGCTGCTGGCAGGGTCAGCACTTACCAGGGCAACAAACGGCTGAGCAGGGTCTTGCTGCATCCAGGAATAAGCACTGGTATTTAGATGGGACGCAAAAGGGACAATCACTGCTTTAGCCGCCTTGGCCCGATCCTGAGTGCTGTTTGCTGGTGCTTGGTGGAGGTTTCCTTGGGGAAGAGCTTGGGGATGCTCCCCCCATCGCGGGGGGCTGCAGGGATGCTGCTTAGTGTTGCGGGGTGGCTGCGCTTGCCCGCAGGGCTGCAACTCCCACCGCTCCGGGGCAGCCACCTCACCCCGGCCGCTTATCGGGCCAGCAGCGCACCCTCGTCTTTGGCTTCGCTCAAAAACACGATGGTATTTTTATAAGGGGGAGTGAGCACAGAGGGCTGCTATCAGCGGGCAATGAGGTCCAGCTCCGGGAGGCAAGTGGCACGAGGCTGGGGACGGTTTGAGGAGTGTCTGAGAGCTATTTTGAGCTCCGCAGGGTGGGTGTAGGTCTGTGAGCCACTCTTCACAGGGACATGCTCAGTTTGTCCTCTGCTGACATTTCTTAAACGCCATTAAAAAATTATTTTTATTTAAAGTGAGTGCAAAGGGGTGGTGAGTGGTTGTAGTCCTGCAGACAGCAAGGTCTGGGTGATTTTCTTTTAAATACAGCAATATTTGCAGCGGGACCAGGGCCAGCAGCAGGCGATGGGGCAGTGCATAGGGCAGAGCCAAGGGGTACGTCGGGCAGGGGGACACCTGCAAGCGTCTCCGCCGGTGGGCTCGGGGTTAGAACAGGGCAAAGACTGCAAAAAAATGTCCATGACTGTTTGTGTTCAGGTTCCTTCTCTGTTTGCTTTCCTCAAATATTCAAGCAAACAAGGTTCCTGGTAGAAATGTTTGTGGAAACGGCAAATGTTGCAGAATTTTCATGGAAGGCAAATTTCAAGGTAGTAGCTGTATTGTGAACCCAGGGCTGATGGCTCTGCTCACTCTGAGCTAAGCCGGGTCCCAGAAGCAATTATTCCCAGGAACGGCTCATGTCCAAGCTTCAGCCTGAGCATCAACAGAAATTACCCAGCAAATCCCTTCAGGAAATACATGCCTCAAAAAATAATGGTGGGCTCTGGATGATGCACCAAAGGTGCAAGAGGAGCAGCTCCATGCAGAGCGAGCGGCTGTGGAAAGGCACCAGCACCCGAGGAGCGGATGGATCCTGGCTCTAAAAAGCTGAGTGTCCGCGCATCCAGACCAGACTTTCTATCCCAAAAGGCTGCAGCCACTGCAGGGACTCCAGCTGCAGCCCCGCGCTACCAGGAGTCCCGGTGCCGAGGGGCGGATGGGGGCCATCACCATGGGCTCAAGCCCTCTGAGCCCCCAGCACCAAGGTGTCCATGCGGGCTCAGCTGGTGCTGGCATCTCCTGGTGGGAAGAGTGAAGGTGGGGAACGGGAATACTGTGGGCCTCATGCTGTTGGTCACCATGCATGGGCCATCTCCTGTGTGGTGATGCTCTGGGAGCTCTGACACCTTTTCCCTCTCTGGACATCCAAGCTAGTTTGACACCCCGATTTTCATTGCAGCCCTACAGATCTTTCCTTGCTCATCCTGCCCCAGGCTGCTCAGGGCAGCACCTTACCCACGGCTTGGCCCATCTACCCTAAAACTCATCCATCAGGACAGGTGGCTCAGCTCCTGCCACCCAGCGTGGGGCACCAATGTGGGACCAGCGGGCACCTTTCACCTGCCTCTGCACCAGAAACCTGTCCTGGTCATGGGTGCGTGCGAGATTTTATAGGCGATAACCCCTGGGAAAGTGGGAAACGCAGGGAGAGCCGTACACTGAGCTTCCTGGCATGGCCCAACGCTCTGGTTAGGAGAGCCAATGTCAACAGATAGACCTGAAGGAAGGAGCAAAACCAAATACATGGGCACTTCTCAGAACAAGAGCTGTAAAACCTGCACAAACCTGAACAAGTGCCACAACACTCTTTTATAATAGTCGAGCCCACTCGACGTGTTTGCCGACACATAAATGACAGCCACCGCACCGCATTTATGGCCCAGCGCCTTTCACAGAGGCTGCAGAGCCCAGCTCCTCCCGCCCTGCTCGGCCACTTCTCTCCCCCTCTGCTCCCACGGGAGGCTCATCGTTTTGCTGCATGGTCCCCAAAGCCTTGATGCCCATGATAAGGAGCTGCTGCTGCTGCTCTCCAGCATGCCAGCCTGCTCCCGGTTTCCAGCCGACTGGGCAAGTCCTGCATCCCACCCTGTCATGTCCATTGGGATGGCAGGGTCCACCCCACCGCCCCCAGTGAAAAGCAGCAGCTCAGCGCGGGAAGAGGATCCACTGGTGCTAATGCCGCCCAAGGAAATTTGGCCATGCACTGTGAGGCTGGGCAGGGTGTCAGGTTAATGGGTAGGGCAACACTGGGGGCTCAGCAGAAGGCACAAAAGAGCAACCACCCTATGGAAAAAACCCTGCCGGTGCTGCAGGTCCCCATCCGGCAACCTGCGTGGCCTCTCGCTTGCAGCCGCTGTGGCCTGTGAGCAGGAGCAGGTCCTGCCCCAGGGACAGCCCTGCTCAGCACCTCAGGTCGAGGTGCCCCGGCAGGGGGGAGTGGAGAAGGCACCAATGGGGGCCCGAGGGAACCAGGCCATGCAGAGCGCCTGGCGTCGGCAGGGCAAAGGCAGCACCGGGAAATGAGGGGTGGAATAAGGAGGCAGGAGGGGTAAGGGGACAAACAGCCGGGCTTCAGATCCGCAGCCCTTGCTGCTCCCCTGCCTGGAGTCTGCTGCCTTCAAGGACTAAACGGTGGTGGGATGGAGCTGGTGACTTTGCCACCACGTGGACAGCCTGGTGGAAGCAGCGCTGGCTGCTGCCTGCGGCTCGTCCATGGGTGTGTGCCCAGGAACTGCCACCATCTGGGAGAAATCTCTGTTGACCTGGGTGTTTCCCTGTTACAGGCGTTAAAATCGGTGTGGAAACAGAGGGGTGAAAGGAGGTGTCATGGGGTTACACACAGTTCAGACCTGGCCCTGCCCTCGATGCTGCTTCCTGCTCCACGTGGGCCTGCTGGGCATCTGCCCCATCACCAGTGCACCCCTTCCCCGGGCACGGAGCCGAGGTACGGACCTGCTGGTCGTTCCCCATCCCTGACCCATCAGGACCCTTCTAGAAACTGCTAGCAGCTGTGTGCTCTCCAAATTAATTTGAATGCACTCCAGGCAGCCCCAGTTGGGAGTGGAGGCTCACGGAGACAGGACGGGAACAGTTTGGGAACTGTTTAGGAATGGTTTTCCTCCATTAGACTCGTGCCTTCGAGATGGCGCTCTGGGTCTGACATCTCTGGAGGGCAGGAACGAGCTCTCTCCTCCTTGGCACAGCGAAAGCAGAGGCGGGCTCGGCGAGAGGAAAGCCATCCAAGGAGGAAGGAAAGTGCAGGAAAATGGGTGTTTCAGATGGGCTTGGCCCCGCAGTCAGTTCCTCCAGGCACAGAGGCTGAGCAAGGCCACACTCGCTCCCGGTCCTGGTCGGTGCCACAGCCGTGCAGCACTGGGCTGCATCGCAAAGGCACCCACTTCTCCCTTTCAGCATTCAGTTCATTGCTCAGTGCCTGTGAAAACCCAGTGAAGTGCCACTCTAATCCCTCACTTAATTTTCCTCTTCTGGGCTAAGCAGGGACACACATGCCAGCACACGCTCCCTGCAGAGGAGAAAAATCTCGGTGCTCAGCAGCCTCCATGCTCCCCTCTGGACCGGGGCCAAACGAGTCAACAGGAGACTGTCGCAGCAGCTTCATCTCCAGAAAAAAAAGCAGAGAGTGCAGCGCGGTGCTGGCAGAGAGGAGTTTCTTGTAGGCTGGCAGTTGGAAAATCCCTTTTCTTCCTGCTGGGCTTGCCTTGACCAGGCCACGGTGCAAGGCACTAGCTGAAATCTCGGGCTGCCTGGGACATGGAGGCTCCTGGATTCCCCATTGACAGCACCAATGCGCACAATCAATTAAGAAATCTCAGCCCCAAGAGTTTTCCAGGTCCTGTTTTCCTTGGGAAAGTATGGGGAGAGGAGGGCACCGGCACAGAGCAGGAAAGTGCCCGGGGAGCCACGGGAGAGCTCTGGCAGTGATGGGGTGGTTTGAACCATTGGAGATGCTCTCCAGGCTCTGCAGGACACAAAGCTCAGGGCTGCCCAAAGATGGGGAGCAGCTCCCTGCCTGCTACCTGGCTTCGTCCTCGCTTCTCCTGGCCCTGCATGTCGTGATGGCGGCTGGGAGGGGAGACAAAGGCTGTTTCTGAAGGATAATCCTTTTCTGAAGGATTTCTGTTCTGGGTATTTATATAGAAACACTTTAAAGCGAAAGCAGCCAGCCTCTCCCCGGAGGGGGAGTCAGACCCGCTCCTGCTGTTAAACACACCCAGGCACATTTTCTGGACCAGCCTCCGGAGCTGCATGTGTGGTCAGGCACACCCTGCCCCGCAGAAACAGAAACGCAGGGGCAGGCCAGAGGCCAGGGTGAGGGCATCTCGGAAAGGTGGCCCAGAAAGCAGCGGGCATTGCTGCAGGCACCGGCAGTGGGGCACAAACCTGGAGCCACCTTATAATTCCCCTCCGGGTAGTGGCCAGAACCCTTTAAAACCTGTAGCTCTGCAGCACGAACTCCTGCTCCCCATCAAATCTCATTGTGACCAGCATTAAGGGATTAGCTGGTCCCTGCTGCCGCACCACAGCCAGCTCCTGGGCATGGCTCGTGCCCGGCAGCCCGTGGGGGGCTCGCCGGCTGGACAGCCCCAGTCAAGGGCGAGACTCCCCTAGCTCTGCCCGCAGAGCTGAGCGCCCCTGGAAGATGAATGGCAGCAGACACGACCTGCTCCAGGAAACACCAGGTACCCCCCGCGCTCCCCCTGGCACTCGCAGCGGGGGGAGAAGTAGCTGCATAGCCAGTGCTGCGGAGGTTATGTGAACGGAGGGCATTGGCACCCCCGCCATGGGGGCTCCACTGGGGTTTTGGAGCAGCCAAAATACGCTCATCCCCCACATATGTATTGCTGGTCCCCATCGGAGGGGACCCCCAAGTCTCTGGTTTCTGTTTTGCTTTGTGCAAAGTGAACATGCCAGGTTTGTGGGTGGCGATGGCTGATGTCCCCAAGCTCGGTTCTGGGGCTTTCGAGAGAGGTACCCCAACGTGGGCGGCACGCTGGAGCAGTGCTGTGACTCCTGGGGGAAGAGGTGCTGGAGCCAGGCTGGCATTCCATGGATGCCCCAGTGACTGCTTGCACCATTTGGGAAATGAACTGGTCATTCCCAGCCCAGTTCCCAGTGTCTGGCGTTACTGCCCTGTGCTGCAGCCCCAGCAAGCTCAGGGACGGATCCTGCCAGCTCGCAGCACAACCCCAGGTCCTGCCCTGTTTGCTGCCTGCTCCTTAGCCAAAGAGGTCTGCAGCAGGTCTTACCCAGCCCTCATAATGAAAGCTTAAAAACAAACTAAGAGAAAAACACTTTCACTGCAAACCTTATCAGTTGCACAGAGTTCTTACTAGAAAGGTTTTTTGAGTGCCCCTCTGCAGCCCCCTCCAGTGCAGGTCCCCCACCTCTGTACTCAGCCCCTTGGCCCCAGCACTCGCGGGGACCCTGGTGCAAAGGGGAGGCAGTGAGGAGGCTGGCTGGGCTCAGGGTGCTGCGGGGGGGTTTGCAGGCACTCAGACATGTTTTGAGCACCCCAAGCCCTGGACTGCTGCACCTAGCAGAGCCTCATCCACAAAACACCCCACCAGCCTCTGCTTGACCCCAGGGCACAGCAAAAATCCTGGGGCTCCTCTTGCTTGAGCAATTCCCCCCCAAGCAGGGCTTGCGCTGGCAGTGGGGTTTGTGCCTCCTGGGGCAGCCTGCACCCCGAGCCACCATACCGCAGGATGAGGTCCCCACGCCAGCGCCACGCGGGGAGCCATGTGCTGGGAGCTGCTTCCAGCAAATACCTGTGCTCTTTATCAGCTGGCAATTGATTTAGAAAAGTTCATGGCTTCGGCGTCCCATGATACATTTACTAGAAATGGTTCATTTCCTCAAATGATGTAGTTTATGGTCGTGATATATTTGAATTTCTTTATGATACAAGAGGCCAATGGCACTGGGCCTTGCAGGAGTGTAAAGGGACAGATAATAGTGTTATCCTGTCTTGGAGACATAGGTCGAATACTCAAAGGCTAACTAGCAGTTTGCCATGTTGTTTGTTAGCCAGGAGCCAGGCAGTTGGCACTGCAGTGTCCTGGCCATGGGTTTATGGGACTGTGGAGATGTGTGATTCCTCCCCCCTGCTGCCCCCCCTGCAACAAACTTGCATGGAGGAAGCTCCAACATTCCCATACCTTGCTTTCTGCTGTGGTTTTTTGTTTCTGTGGCAGTAGACAGGATGGTTGTGTTGCATAGGAGAGTGCTGTGGCGGCCACGGGCTGCAGGGGTGCGAAGCTGCTGTGGGCGTAGAGCTCCCGAGGACTGTTTTGCTCCCACTTACCCCTCTGGCACTTGCTGTGCTCTGGCGGTTGAGGACACTGGGGACAAGACAGGCTATTCAGGCACTCTGCACACTCCTGCGGAGAAAAAGCATTTTGCACTAACTTGTTTCCTTCTGGCTCCAGAAACCAGAATCTCTCAAATTTTAACTTACCACCCATTTTTAATTTTTTTTTCCATGCCCAACCTACCTTTTCCAGCTCAGACCTGACCGATGCTCCCACCCTCAGCAGCCTTCCCCCTTCCTCCTGCTGCCTCCCGTCAGACACACGTGTGGCCCTTTCCTGAGATGCCCCCCCAAAGTTCAGCTCCCCAGCTGGGGCTGACTGTGCCAGCCAGCCCGGGGCACAAGGAGGGCAGCTACAGCAGCCTGCGGCTGCCTGATTCAGGAAGATGCTTTTTGCCCTTGAGGAGCCCTTGACTTGCCCTCCTCCGGGGACACGGGCTCAGACTGTCCCCCCACCGCCCGAGCCCCGCTCCAGCTCTCCCTCCACACCCCCAGCAGCTTTGAAGTCTTTTGCCTTAATTTCTAGCGAGGGCCGATGCCGAGAGCCACAGCAGCGACTGGAGGTCACTGCCAGCAGGCATGGCATGCTGATGCATCCACCTTTGCAAAAAGATAAAATAAATTTTAAAAAAAGTAAAACTTGCTTTGTAACCTTTGTTGATTTTGGATGTTCTCCCCCTCTGCCTATTGCTCCACCAGCTGGAATGATTCAGGGGCTGTTTCGTGTGTGTATAACAAAGTATAAAGTCAATGAAACCTAAAAGCCCTGCAAACAGCTGGCAGGGGTGAAGGGAGAGACTCGCTTGCCTGCCAGACTGCGAGCTCAGTAGGGATCTTTTTCCTGGGAAACTGCAAGGTTACTGCAGTTCCAAAGGGATCATATTCACCTGCTAAACAAGTTCTCTCCAGGTCCAGATGTGGGCTCCTGACATCCCTGCCATACTAAATGCGTGAGCTGGCGAGGCATGGAAGGCAATAGGTGCTCATTGCTGGCAGCAAACCCTTTCTCCAGCACTGCTGCTTCCCCGAGGCTTCTGCTCCCCCATTTAAACAGGGCTTAAAACACTGGATTCGAGCTGAGCATCTGCCAGTGCAGACAGTGAATCCGGAACAGCATGTGGCAAAGTCAGACTTTTTCTGTATTTCCTCCCAAATAGGCAGGAGAGTGTTTTGCTGGAACGTGTCCGGGTCTCTGTTGGGTTGGGGTTTGGATGGAGTGCAATGCTCGCAGCGCACGGTTTGGATGGGGCAAGCGGGACCAGCCGTGGGAGCTGTAGCTTGGGCCAAGTTGCAGCCTGTGGTGTAATGGAAGAAGATGAATCTAACAGTTCCTCTTCCTCATTTGGTCTTGGGCTTACTGGGTGATTTTGCGTAAAAACACAGCAGCCAGATTTCCAGAGTCACAACTGCCAGCCTGCGGGTCCCAGAGGACAGATGCTGTTTTCGAGGGCTGCAATGAAGGCAGAGTGATTGCAAATACACACCAGCAAATGCGCTGGCATTTTCAAGCACAGCTGCCCTTCTGAGAACAGCTCAAACTTACTGTCCTTGCAAAACTACAGCTCCCAAGAGTACTAATAATTACCTCCTCAAGTGTTCAGAGCCTTTGTCAGGCAGGATAATAAACCCCTTTCTGGTCCTGGGATTAATGGCACGCACAGTGTTGTCACTAGAGCAGTATATGCTGAAATGGTCTGTCTGTCCCCATGTTCGCAGTTCTTTCCCTACTGCTTTTGCATAGCAGCTATTTATTTCAGCTCCAATAATTGCCTCCAGCTCCAAAACCATCCCAGCTTCGGCTAAAATGCACACGTTGCTTTTGGAGAGGAGTTCAAGCAGAGTCTGCTACCTCCTTTGAAGTGTCTCTTCCCCATGTCCAAAAACTGCCTTGATTCCCCATACAGGGATTTTATGGCCTGGAGGCCTGGAAAGTTCTGGTTGGTTTGGCCACTTTTTGATAACTTTGGCAAGGGTGAGAAACAGCCTGAGGTTGCGGTGAAGCTGCCTCTGTCACCCTTAGCCGTGCCGGGGAGCCCAGGGTGCCACCACATGTCACAAGCTCACCAGTGACAGCGTGTCCGGGGTCTGCTCAGGGATCGCCTGTCCTGGGCATCGCCCCCAGCTCCAAACAGCATCTGTCGCAACCACAGTGACAGGCGCTTCAGCGCTGGGGAAAATAAATCACCAAGAGCGATTTGTTGTTGAACAGGACGATAAAATGCCCACGTCTTCTCCTGGGCATGTGCCTGCCACGTGGCTGTGGTCGCCTACTGCCTCTCAGGGCTGGACCTTTCTGATCCACCTCCCTGGGTGGAGGTGGTGGATCTTTCTGGTTCACCTCCACAAAGTGTTTTGCCGGGGCAGGGACGCGCTGCGCTGTGTGGCTGGCAAGAGGCAAACAGACCCTAAACAACTTCTGCTGAATCATCGGTTTTCCTGGAGACTTCTCGCTGCTGCTGGGGACATTCTGGGGACGGACAGGGGAGCAGACCCCCGTCTGTGTGTCTGTCATATGATTGCCCAGATAGGAGGCAAAGATCTGCCGCTTGAACCGGGGGCTTGTTTCAGCTGCACTGACCTGCAGCCCCCCCAGCCCCTGACAAATTCCTTGGAGCTGCTTATTAACACGCTGACAACTCTGCTCCGGAGTCGCGGCACGCCGAGGCAGAAGGCAGAGGGGTTTGACAGTGTGGCCTAAATATCCCTGTTTACAAAAAGCCTGACAAAACACAAGCCCTTGGCTTTATCTTTCCCATTTGGAAATAGCCACAGAGCAAATATACTTAAGGCATGAAGGGAGGGGGATTTATATTGACTTTAGAAAAAGCTGCTCTTTAAAAACAGGAAAAAAAGCTCATCCTCAAGCTGTACAGACTGGCTGCTAGACCCAAAAGTCTTGCACAGAGGCTTAAAGCCTGCCTGCTAATCTGTAGCAGTTCTGTGTGAGCAAGTCATGCAGTAAACTGCTCTCTGTTAATTTTTTAATGCAGAATAAACAGGTCAAGAAATGATTAGCATGAGAATAAGTTGAGCTTAATCAGGAGAACCAGAAAAGATGAGAGGGAAGAGGCAAATTGGAGTTATCAGTTAACCATATGGAGTGGCTCTGCCTCCACGAGCTCATGTTCCCTCTCCTTTTCTATCCCCTCTGAAGCTGCCTTTTTTTTCCCCCTTCCCTAATTTAAATGATGGGCTAGAATTGCTGGTATAAGCACAATGGAAGCCCTTGTTTCTCCTTCTCATTTTCTATCTGCAATGGCTGCCCAAATGAATTGCAGGTGATAAGGGTCCTACCTGGTTATTCCCGATGCCCCTTCCCATTCCGCATGGAGAAAGGGAGCTGCTGACGTTAAGGTTGAAACGTGCAAAATCCGCTTTGTGCATGTACGAGCGCTCTGCTCCAGTGCAAAAGTTTCGGCGCGATCCCAGCAGATCCGGGGACTGAGTGGAGGCATCCGTGGGCAAGGGGAAGAGCAGCCCTCGGGACTGCTTGGAGTGGAGTTTGGTCAGTGGTCGGAGATCTATATTCTCAGATAGGCAGGACTTTGTCCACAAACTGGAATTTGAAATTTCAAAGGGGAAAAAAAAAAAAAGCAGAAGGGACCTTTGCATGTGTGGAGATGACTACACTGGCGACATTCCCCTGGGACTTTTGTTCTTTGTCTTGTAATTCGGCTTCGTGCTTCCCCAACAGCTCGCTCGGTGAAATGGTGGTGGGCTGAGCAGGGGCCCCAACTTTGTTCAGGGTTTTCCTTCTCTGGAGAGGTTTCAGACCTGAAGCCCATCTCTGCTTTACTTGCATGCCAAGGAAAAGCCACTCCAGCTCCGCAGTAGCCTTGGAGCTGCAAGTGACATGTGAGGAGCGATCTGGAGTCGGGGCTGCAAAGGGCAGCGGTGGCATCACTGATGTAAGATGAGGTTGGTCCTGCTGGCTCTGGGCACTGGCATTTCTGCCAGGGATTTCTTGAGAGTGCAGAGCTGTGAAAGAGAAAAGCAAAGAGCAGGAGGGCCCCAGGGGCCCAGCTGCAGCCTGATCGCTGCCCATGCTCAGAAAGTCCATAGGCAAGCCCAGACTGTGGGGTCCGGTCAATACACTGGGGTGCAGGGCTGCCGTCCCGCAGCAAGCTGGAGAAGTGGGTCAGCAAGAACCACAGAGGCATAACCCACCCAGGGGCATCGAGAAGACGGGGCCAGGCTCCTCACAGGGTGCATGGCGGGAGGAGATCAACGGGCATAAAAATTGGAGAGACGTTCAGACAGTGTCTAAGGAGAAACTTACCATGAGGACAGTCAAGCATCAATTGCCTAGAGAGGTTGTGTGGTCTCCATCCTTGGAGGTGTTCAAGACCCAGCTGGATAAAGCCCCAAGCAACCCATGCTGCTCTCACAGCTGGCCCTGCTTCCCGCAGGAGGTTGGAGTAGAGACCCCGAGGTCCCTTCCAACCTCAATCATTCTTTGATCCTACAGCACCCTGTTCAAGAAGGGCAAGAGGAGCCCCATGAGAGGAGCCTGCTCCCACACTTGACATGAAGGGCTAGCAAAAGTAGCTGATGGCATCCTTACCATAAATGCTCTATTAAATACTCTGTTCCTGATCCTCATTTACTGAGAAGCCTAGATCTTATTTTCAGGGAATCCCCTTTTGCTTTAGATGAATTTGCCAGTCAGGGATATATAGATAAGGCAGAATTAGCGTCATGATGTGCCAGTGTGGGAAAGGATTTACTGCTCAACAGATAAAAATTAAATAATCGCTTGGCACGGAACACTTCATGCCCTGGAGCTGTCATGGTCTCCTTTGCAGCCATCTCCTGGTGTAGGAAACGGTGGGTGGAGGGCACAGAAAATGGGGACAGGAGGAGAGAGGAGAAGGCCTGAAAGCTGAACTTCCCCTGAGCGCCTCGTCTGGGAACAGCCTTTGCCTACCAGTGGGGGTTTGCCAGCTATAAGTTGTGTCTCTCTGGAATAAAAATGACAAAACATCTTCTGTAGGACAGAAGTGTTTGGACCAGCCCCACAACCAGCTGCTGACTTGAACCTCTCCAACCTAAAACAGCTGCAGGGCCACAGGTCCTGTTGGCTAGTACGAGCCATGACTACATTGGCAAGCTGACCCAAAACCCACCACGCAGGGATGTCAGGGGGAGACAAGGACTCCCCAGGCAGAATATCCCCAGGGAGACATTGTCTACTGCAGCAGACCATGCCCAGGGAGCAGCCGATGCGTTTCCATCACGAGCCCATCTCCGGGGCAAAGGAAGCACGCAGTGTCCTTTGCTGGTCTGGTCCTCAACCTCCACGCCGAGACAAGGGGTTTAGGAGGGGGCACCAGCGACCAATGGAGGACACCGGTAGTGAGAAACCGACAGTCAACACGACCCTGGGGTGGAAAGCGCCATGTCCCATTGACAGTCCCGGCCTCGTGAGCCACCTAATGCTCTCCAAACTTCCCCGCTCCTTATCTGCCGCTCTCCTGCACACGCTGCCCCTCCGATTTCTGTTCCTGGCCCCTCTAATCCTTCCTGCCTGGGGAGCAAACGGCCTTTGCAGCCCTCCTTGCTCAGCAGGCTATTTAAGCAAAAGGGTTGTTTTGCTGAGCAGAGCAAAACGGGCCATGCTTTTACGATATTTTACTAGACGCTGTGGCAAATCCTGCACATATTTGACCTAGTGTCTGTAGCATTTATCTAATCAAAGGGATCACTGTGGCCCAGCCAGGATTGGGATGGAGGTCCCTGGGACGAGGCCACAGAGGGGGCTATGCTCTACCTTAGCATCCCCATCCCAGCGTGCACATTGTAAAAACAATTTTTGGCTTAGGACTGCTCCTGCTGAAGGGAAGAGCCACTGGCACGTGAGTGCGGAGAGCTCTGGCCTCTCTCTTGGGAGCACAGACCGCATGACTGTTTTCCTTGCAGCAAACGATTGTTTATCACGAGTCCCGAGCAAGAAAGCAGGGGCTGGACTGTGCTCAGCTTCGCTCCTGCAGACCTGTAGCCTTAGGGTAGAAGAGCCGTTTGGAGTGCTACGTAGGTCACAGTTTGGGGGGGCAAGGGCTGCTTGAACAATCCCTTGTGCTCCTGAAATGTGAACAGCAAATTGTCGCTAGCGTCGCTGCCCAAAGGCACGTGCTGTTGTGGAGCCAGAGACCTTGGTGTCACATTGTGACACCGATGCCACTGTGGCCAGGGCAGCTTGGGGTGCCAGCGGGGCTGGGGCTGCATTGGGGTGCCTGGGAAGCACAAATACAAGCCAGTTGGGAGCCCAAACCAGCAGCGTGTGGGCTCAGTCACCCGCTGCTGGTTGCGAAATCAGGGGGAATTTTTCAGCACAGAGCGAGCTGATACCAAACCATTAATTGCTGGTTCTCCCGCGCCATCCAGCCAATGCCGTTCAGCGATCGATTAAATTCCCACTCGTTGATCTTGCAATTACACTGAAACATCTTGGTCCTGTCTAAAGCAGAGGAGTGATGTGCCCAGGGCCAGCTGGGGAGGAGAGCACCCAGGTTAGCAAGGAGGAGAGCACAGGCAGCTCTGCCGTTCGCTCCGGTCCCCCCTGCCCAGTAACAGTGGGTCGGACCCCAGGTCTGGGCGAGGCGGCAGAACCACCGCCGGTGCTGGCGGCGGGGAGCTGGTGGTGGCTGCATTTGCAGAAGGAAAAATCCCGCTGCAGAGTAAAGCTCTGCTGCGTTGCAAAACGCTTAATGAAAATTTTAAGACGCGTCAGTCAAAACCCGAGGCCGGGGGGTGTCCGGCACAGGGTGGCTCTGGCGGTGGGACAGGAGCCACCCCAGCGATGCCCAGGGAGCCCGTGCCACCCCCCGGCCCTGCTCACCGTTTGGGCACGGCAGCAGAGTGGGATCCTTTTATAGGGCATCCAGCCCCTGTAAAACTTGTTTATAGGGAAGTAAAAGGAGTCGTATGTCGTTACTTTGCATAGCAACGTGTAAATTGCCAGGCAGGTGCTGACCTTCTCTGACAGAGGGAGGAAAAGGAAAAGGTGTAGGAGGGATGGAGGGAGCAAGAGAAGGGAAAATCAGAGGGAGAAGGCAACCAATTGTGGAGAGGGAAGGCAATGACTGAAGTGAAGAACAACCTTGTTCTCCTGTCGGGGTTTTTTCCAAGTTTTCCACCCCAGGTACAATTAAGACCAACACCGGCAGCTCAGCACCAAGGTCAATAGCCCAAGAAGGTGTTCCCTGGGTCGTGAGCGCCTGCTCCCGTGGTCCTGCCTGCACCCGGGAGCCGGGATCGGCAAAGCACCTCGAGATTCAATAATAAACAGTCAACAAGAATCACTGCTGCTCCACCAAAAAAAAACAGCTTAGCAGTGTTCGGCAGTGGGTGAGATGATTAAAGATTAACCCCCTGCCTTCTGCCTCCACCCCTCTGGGGAGTATAGGCCTTGAGGCTCAGCAAATCCTTTCAGAGAAATATTTGAAATAAAAGACAACAGATAGGGGACGCAGCGAAGGCAGAGGGAGGCAGAAGGGCCAATAGCCTCGGACAAGGGAATCGGTACAATCTGGCCCGTGTTTGCTGATGATAATGCGCCTTTCCAAAGCCCTAATAGACATGGAGATGGCAGATTATAGCGCAGCGCTAGACCCGGCGTATACCACTCTGGAGTTTGAGAACATGCAGGTGCTGGCTATGGGCAACGGTAAGTCCCCTCCATCTTCTCCCCTCCGCAGCGGCAGGACGAGCTGGGGGCTGCAGGAGGACAAGTCCCTGGGGTGGCTGCTGAAATGCTCCTGGGGAGGGCTGGGGCATGGTGAGGGTGTCAGCCATAGGGCTCCCAGCAGCTCATAGCGGGGTTTCTGCTTCCCCTGGAGAGAAATCGAGGTGGTGGAACAATGCTGTGCTCGGTGCAGGCGGGATGGTGCCCTGCAGCCCAGACACCTCAGGGACGGGCACTTGCCAGGAGCTGGGTGCAATGAGAGGTCCCCACCAGACATTCATCCCAGGGACCGGGGCTGGGGCTGAGCACGGGGCGGGGGGTCTCAGCTCCCCCAGACCCCAACCAGGACTAGCCAAAAGTTTCTGAGTGAAACGCTGCTGATGGCTCACCGGACAGACAACCGAGTCTGCGGCTCCAGAGCAGAGAGCCAGTCCCACCCCAGCAGCAGCAGGAGCTAGGTTTTCAGGGAGCAGAAAGCCATTTAGCGCCTGGCAAGGGTGGAAATCACTACGAAAAGTGATTCAGGTGCTGCCCCCAAGGCCACGGCCCTTCCCCGTGCAGCGTTGGGGTGCGGGGCGGCATCCCCTTCCCTGGGAGCGTTGCAGGGCCAGGAGGCTCAGCCCCCAGGAAGAGGGGCAAGGGGACCCGGCAGGGATAGACAAGCGTTCCTGTCCCCTCAGGAGGGTAGGATCACACTTAACCCACCAGGATTCACAACACCCATTTGGGGACCAAGGAGTCCTGGTGATTAAATGCTCAGAGATAACAGGAGATTCCTCTCCAAGTCCCCCCTAAAGTCTCTCTAAATACGAGGTTAATGACTAAACGAAAGACACCACAGAAAGTGACCCCCCGAGCCCTTTCCTCCTGCCTGCTGTGTCACCAAGGCTGCTGGGGCACCCCGTCCCCGAAGGGCTCTGCCGGCGGCGCGGGCTCTCCCCTCACAGCCTGTGCGGGTCTCCCCCAGGTTATGGCTCTGCTCTGTCATGGACATGACACTGTGGTGCCAAAGTGGCTCTGCTGTGCAATAACCCCCCGCTGCCCTGGGTCTCAGCCCCTTCCCCGCTCCCAGGGGCTGCTCCTACGCACCCAGGGGTCTCGGGGCCAAGAACAGCTCCCTTCGGCTCTCCTGATGCCCATCTGGACCCTCTGGGACAAGCCCAGGTCTTGCTCCCTCTCCTTGCCCCTCTCCCACCCAGCACGCAGAAGCTCCTGTACAGGGAGCTGTGACTCAGCCTGCCTGGACCGAGGGCTCCACGGGCAGAGGGACACGATAGTTTTATGTGACAAGATCAGGTGCGATATGAAATACGCCCTAGGGATGGATGAGTCAGCTGGGTAAGACAGCACCAACACCTCTCCTCCTCTGCCCAGCTCCAGACCTAGGGCATGTCTTGCCTTCAGGGCTGCTCTGGCACTCCAGCAACTGCCCACACCTCTGCCTGTGAAACCTCTGCCTGCAAAACCTCTGCCTGCGAAACCTCCGCCTCCTTTTCTGGCTGAGGACTGCAGGAGAGCTTGGCCCCTGCCCTGCACAGCCCTTCAGCTCCAGCCCAGAGGTGGCTGCTCAGCAATGACCAAGTTTGCCACTGTCACAGACCAAACGCATCCCATGTTCAGACAGGCTTGGGGACCTCTCAGGAGCTCCTGTCCTAATACAAGTCTCAGCTGCAAGGTCCCAAACTTAAAGTCAGATTTTTTCTTTCCTCCCTTTACCTTAACTCCAAATCAATCCCATTAAACCCACTTCACTGCAGCAGCCAGAAGCCCACATTTCTGGCACTACGAAATTAACTTAATTGGAAAATTATCCATTAGGCAATAATTTAATTGTTGGTTGGCTATTAGACTAAGATGATGTAATTTCTTTGATAATGGTGCCAGTTTTTCCTGTTCTATGCTCATCTGATTACAACATGATATACTGAGAGAAAGGGATTATCTGGGCTGTCACAGATACACAAGTAATGTGATTATAGGCAGATCAGCTCTTCCTCTCTCATGTGTCCCATGTTTAGCTGAAACTGGAAATCTAGCTTCCCTTCTGGAATGACCTTCATCCAGCCGAGCCCTCAGGATGCGTGGGAGAAGGGATGTTTTTGGAGGCAAGCTGCTCGTAGGGACAAGAGACAGCCAGTGCGGGCCTGGGAGGAGCTCAGGGCTTTGGGAGTGGAGAGAGGAGCTTTGCAGGGGCAGTGCTGCACACATGGAAATGCAGCTGTGTGGCAGGGTGTGCCAGGCAGGGACACAGAGAGGCAGCAAACTGGCTCAGAAAGAAATATAGGAGGGACACAAGGAATTAGAAAGACAGAAAGCAGGCAGGGAAATGAAAGGTGCTGCCAGAGCCAGGGAAGGGGCTGGCTCGAGACGCCCTGGGCTAGCTCGCCGATGGATCCACACCAGTCACTCCTGCTGAGGGATGGCACGAGCAGGCTGTGCAGCGCCTGCTGCAATACGCCCTTCTCTGTAAAATAAAAGCTAAAATCGTAGCCCTTCCCCAGGCAGCATAGCCTTAGCCTCCCCCAGCACCCATGCCCCAGCTACCAAAGGGAGCCCCTGTGGGGACCAGCCTTTTTATAGCACCCAGCCCCCTTTCTGCTGGGTGCCAAGTGGGAGCAGCTGTGGCCCTCCCGGGGTGAGAGTTAACTGTGTCCCTGCCAAACCCAGACACCAGGGACCAACAGACTCGAGTATTAAAATCCAGCAGGTTTCTATGGCTTTGTAGATCCTGGGTATCATTTGCAACCAGGATTTCCACTGAGGCAGGGGAATGTGCCTGTGCTGATACAGGAAAATGTACATGGGAGGGGACAATTAGATCAACTGAATTAAGGGCTGATCCCTTCAGCCTTGAGGTTTGTTTGGCTTGCTGGAGGGGTTTTAGTGTAGGGCTTGTATGTTTTTGAGCCTTTTAGAAGTCCTTTCCTACAGAGGCTGCTGCAATTCCCCATCCTCCCAAAAGAGCCCTGCAAGTGCCAGCCCCCCTCAGTCTGTAAAGGACTGTAAAACACATCAATCTCAGCTGTGGTGCTACCCGACTCTGGAAGATACCCAGCATACAGCCTCCTCCATGCTATAGCGTCACCTTTTCTTTCTGGGTTAGCTTGATCAGTCCTTCCTTGCATGGGTAGTGTTTGCCCACAGGAGTTTTCCAGCTGAAGTCATTTGAGTTTGTTATGCACTTAAAGTCTTGTTCTCCTGAAGAACCGCTGTGCAGGCTGGAGCTCCATGCCTGGCATGGAGGCTCTCCAGCAAAAGGAGCTGGTCACCTCGCCTACCTAACAGAATCTGCTCAGGGCTGTCATGGGCTCTTTCGGTGCTATAACACAAACACCTCTCTCATAAATCAGCTGCTCACCCTGAGCTGTAATACCTCAGCTTTAACTCTGCACCAGCTTTTTCTCTGGCCATGCTACCGCAGCCCAAAGCATCTGCAAATCCCCGAGGAATTTTGGCTCTGCTCTGTGACTCCTGCAAATGGGTTTCTGCTTTGTCTGAAGGCGTCGCTGGAGTCAGGCCTTTGGGAAGAGCTGTCTCACCCTGGCACACGGGGAGCTTTTGCACGCTCAAAATGCAATGAATTAGGACTCAAAGCACCTGCCACTCCTTACACACCTCTCTGACTGGCCCCTGTCACACAGTCTGGCTGCAGCTGCCTGGTTCCTCCAAAAGTCAAGTCTCTCACTGGAAACTGAGTTAGGAAATGTTGGCTGTCTGTCTCACTGTCTTCTTCTTCCTGTGTCCTTCCCCAAGCAGACACATCACCATCAGAAGCAGCCAGCCTCAACACTTCCAACAGCATCGGGGTGAGCACGCTGTGTGCCATCTGCGGGGACCGTGCCACGGGGAAGCATTACGGGGCTTCCAGCTGTGATGGCTGCAAAGGCTTCTTCAGGAGGAGTGTCCGGAAGAACCACATGTACTCCTGCAGGTAAGGACAGAGGGGACAGAGTTGCAAGGCTGAGACAAAACAGTCCCTAGGAGCTGAACAGCAAAGCCCTCAAAGCGCAGCAGCATGGTCCTTCATCCTCTTTATCCTCCCTGTGTCCTCCACCACCTTCCCTGATCTCACCCCCCAGCTGGGAAGGGTCAGAGACTGCTCTCACTCTGAGACTGCTCTCACTCTGGGACTGCCCTCCAGGGATCACCAGGGAAAGATCCTGGGAGGTCTTGCCCCATTCTTTAGGGGCCAAGCACATGTTCTTGCAAAAGGATATAGCCAACTGTGGATGTGGTCAGCAAGCAAGGTGATGCCGGAGGGGAAGCCCTATTACAGGGGCTGAGCACCTTGCTATTCAGTGCTCTGACTGCAGCACAAACCCCACTCACTCCCTGGGGGCAATTCAATGGCCTCCCATCCCTTCTCCATCATGAGATGGAAGTGTGTCTGCCATCTACCTAAAATGCTGTCGCTGCCTGTTACATGATAAAAGAACATCTAAGGAGCAATAAGCTGGGCAGCGTAGCGTGCACATCTGAGGATCAGGCACCCATGTTGCTCCTGCAACTCATGCGCTGCACCTCGTGTAGTTGGTGGTAGCCCACGGCTGTCCCATGCCATCAGCGGCTGTGACCTGCCTGCTCCCTACTCTGAGCAACCCACACGTAGAGAGTTGCAGAGAAAACCGAGGCATCCTGAGCTCAGAGTGTCTAAATCACTCAGGCTTTTTGAATGAGTTACTCCTGATGGCCTGACAGCCACTTGGAGGGCATGAAGAGCAACATGACTCTGAAATCTGAGTGACAGAAAGAAGCCCCAGGTTTATGAGTGCATGTGAAGCACATTATCACTTGCACCCCAGGGTTATTTGAGCTGGCTTCCCAGCGAGCCCCCTCCCCACAGCTCCAGTGGAAAGGCCAAGGTGCCCAGTTCCTTGGAGACTAGGGCTTTTATATAAGTGCTACAGAAATGCTTAAAAAGCTGCTTTCAGGCATCCATTTGGCCAAATCTAGCTTGGGGCATTAAAAAGCACGGTAAAAACAAGCCTTTTCAAAAGCTACAGAACTCGGCATGGCTGGGAGCCCTTTCCCAGCTCTGTACGCCTTTGTCTTTACTTTGCAAGCTTGATCGATCTGCAGTAAATTAGAGCAAATTTGCAAGTGAAATTCATGCTGCAAATGGCCACCAGGCTTGTGCTGCATGCAAGAGCCACACACATGGGACATCAGTGTTTGCCCTGCCATGTGCGATGGATTTGGTGATACAAGTGTGGAGGGAAGGAGCTGGTTGCTTCCCAAGCCCTCTCTCAAGTGCAGGTGGCTGCAGAGCTGTTCGCACACCAGCGATGCTGTCCAGAGGTCAGAACCAACCTGCCTGGATCCCAGACACAGCCCTGGAGAGATGCAGGGATTTAAGCTGACTTTTTAACCTTACTAGCTCAAGAACAACCTTCTACCCTTTTTTTTGTTCAGAATAAATGCATTCTTCCTCCCTTCTAACCGGGATCTAACTTACAACAGAGGCTACCAAGTTGGCTCTGACCCTCCTGGCTCACACTTTTAGCTTCACTGGGGCTTGTTAGTCCATCATGAGCATCCCTTGCCTAGTGGTTAGTGAGTAAGACCAGCAGCCTGAGCTCCGGCACGCGACTGTCAGCTCTAGCCCATCCTTATTGAACATCCAGAGGTCGAGCAGAGGGCTGAGATGTTCAGTGTAAAGAAGAAACCTCAGGTTAAAGCAAGCGTGGAAATGGCATAGACCAGGGTTCCCTTCTCAGGGTGAGCCTCTGGGAACCGGCTCTGAGCGTATCTTGGAGCCTGGGGCTCTGTCTTGTCCTGCCTTCAGGCTCAGCCTTGCTGCTCCTCACACCTCTTTTTCTTCCCAGGTTTAACAGGCAGTGTGTGGTAGACAAAGACAAAAGAAACCAGTGCCGATACTGCAGGCTTAAGAAGTGCTTCCGAGCAGGAATGAAGAAGGAAGGTGGGTGATGGCGTGGCTTTCCCGCGCTCCCCCCAGCATCAGTCACGCTGGCTGCATATGTTTGAGGAAGCCCTCGCAGCCCAAGGCCAGTCCCTGCCATGTACACGCTCGCCCAGCCATCTGAGCCCTGTCTTCCCTCCACAGTGCTCTCCTGTGCACAGATCCGGACCCCCATCACAGGGGGCATTTAAGGAGAGTTTTGGCCTCCAGTCATGAGTGCTGCATGTGCCCAGCCTGCCCACTCCCATGCACGTGAAGTCCTTGCAAGCAACCATTGTCCCAACAGTTGAGGCCAAGGCATGGGGGCCCTGCGTGCTCCCAAATTCAATTTCAGGGCCCCTTCTCGGGGCACCTCTCAAAATGTCAGCAAAGACAAGCCCACAGGAGTGCCGCAGGGCCATGCTTGTGTCTCAGAACTGCCCATGCTTGTACACACAAATCACACCCAGGTGATGCTGACACACACATCACCTGTGCTCCCACACAGCCGGGGCATCCGAGCGGTTTGGGAACGCTTCTCAACATCAGTGAGAAGCAAAAACTTCAATGAACGCCTGGAAATTTGGAAACACTTTGGGAAAACTACTCTAAGTGCTGTTGCCCCAGAGTCACCATGAAATCCACAGCTGGATGGGTGAGTCCAGCAAAGGTCCAACTGGCATTTTGCCCCTTTTTTTCCTAACGTGCATATAGGTTCTTGCTGACCCTCTGCAGAGAGCTTAGTTTTACCTGATACATCAGCCACAGCAGAAAGGACCCAGCGCAAGGTGAAGCATTTTGGCTATTTAACTCCATATGAAACAAGTAAAGATATCCACCTCCCTGCATGGCCCAGGCTCACCCCACCAACCCCAACCAAGGGCTGCCTCTCTGTCCCTGCAGCCCTTCCAGGTCCCCATGACTCAGACCCAATGGGACAGGATTCACTCCTTGTTTAGGCCTGCTTGGTTCTCAGGAGTATTCACAATGGCAAGGAAGCCTGGAGCTGCTGTGGTCCTGCTGGTGGCCCCACTGGTGGTCCTGCTGGTGGAGGGACAAACTGCCAGGAGCAGCCCAGAGGAGCTGCCTGTCACTCCACAGAGCTCACCCCACTGATGTCTGTAAAGAGACAACCTGGAGGCATTTGGCCCTGTTGTTCCATGTAGAGAAATTAAACCCTGTGCTCCCCCAGTTCACACCCCCTTGAGGAGAAACTTAGGAGAAAAGGGATCCTTGAAGACAACAGGGAAGTACCAGCAGTACCGGGGCAGCTTCCCCAGGAACACCGGCCTGCGGGAACACCTCTGAGCAGGAACATTTCTTCCCTGTTAAAGGGGATGAGGTATTGCAAGAAACTTGGTTTGACTTTTCCTGAAGAACATAGGAATCCTCCTCTCCCCGCAGTGCCCGCTCATCCCATGCCCAGAGCTTTGCTGCTGTCTGTTAATATTCAATAGAAGTTACATTAGGTGCATGACCAGCTAATACTGAGCAAACATTTGGAAAACATCATGGCGTGACTGAACTCGGGGGCCTGCTACTGATAACAAGCGGCATAACCTTGAGAGCTCCTATTTACAGCCGCTGACTGCAGGGCTTTTCTTCTGGCCCAGCCTCATTATTGCTTTTTATCAGGCAGATTTATACATTGAGAACGTATCAATCCAGAGAGCCACCAGCCTAAGGCAGGGACTGTTCTGTTTCCCCCTGCCATCGATCAATACCTTATTTGAGCAGATGGATTTGACTGGCGTGGCCATGGTGAGTTACGGCCAGCCCATGGCTTCGTGGCAGACAGGGAGGCAAATCCTCGCCCTCAGCACTACTGCTTCTGCTCTGGCTGCTGCCACCTCTAGACTCAAAGCCCAGGTCAAGACTAGACCAAGCAGGGAGGCACATTGGGGTCAAACCTGTCCTGGGACCCTCTTTACAGTAAGGTACGAGAGAGCTCTTCGCTCTGGATAGATAAGTGGGAGCTGTTCTGCACTTCCTTCCTTATTGTAGCTTAGACGGAAGTTTTCCACTGCACCTACCTGGTGCAAGAGCTCGCAGAAGTCATGTGGACAGAAAAAAAAGCCATGCAAATACTCGACTCCTTCATTTCACACACAAGCTTTGGGCTGCATGCATGAGCATGGCCACTGTTCCAGACCCCATCAAAAAACTCAAAGCCAGATCCTTTGAAGGGAAACTTTCCCATTGAACTCTACAGGCCAAAGCCTGTAGAGTTCCAGGTGTTGAACCAGGTGTTGATCCAGGTGTTTGACTTCTGAAACAACCTCATCCCAGAAAAGCCTAATAAAGCAAATGAGAAAACAGAACCACCAGATGCAGTCAGCTCTTGCAGGCATCCCATCGCAAACCAGACACAGCTGCGCCTCCGGCCTGCCAGGCAGGGAAGCTGGGAAACTGCAGCTCAGGAAGGGGAACGTCAAAAGTCTGTGCTAGTTTTTGGTGTGCATTGCCATGAATGACCTGCAGCTCAGCAAAATACTCTCTTGCAGCCGTACAAAACGAACGGGACCGAATCAGCACCCGGAGATCAAGTTACGAAGACAGCAGCTTGCCCTCCATCAATGTCTTACTGCAGGCAGAAGTCCTGGCACAACAGGTACCTCTTCTTTCTTCTTTGGAAAATACAAAAGCATCAGGCACTATCTGGCCAGTAGAGCCAGCTGAGTATTTAACAGCTGAGTCTTCAAATTACCATCTCTTTTCTAAGTAACTTATCTGCCAACTCAACACTGGTTTTTCAAAGGCATTTGTTACCTGAAACCACCCCTTTAATGCTCCTTGGTCCAGAACTCAGTTGTAATAATATGCAATAATCTGTTCTGCTTTGATGGGACACAGGAAGGCTGGACAGCCTGCTGGAAGAAAATAGGGTGGAATCATTGAAATCCAAGGAGCTGTGGCTTCCTAAGTCAGCTGAGGGGCTGGCCTTGCATGAGCAGCCTCCCCTCCCCATTGGCTGTTAGGAACTTCGGATTCTGGCTTCCTGCAGAGCTTCAGAAGGAATCAGTTTCATGCAGTTTCATACCTGGTTTATGCAGGTATTCTTTCCAGTGTTTGCTTGAAATTCCCCACTTCCACAAGCATACTGCCAAGCCTTATTTCCTAGAGCGTTCACCTGAAAAAATGACTCCGATTTACGAATCCGGATATTGCAAACAGTGTTTATCAGATCAGCACTGTCTGGGAGGACAGAAGACAGGACAGGAGTGCACAGGCTGCAGGAAGGGTTTTTCTGTGACAAGAAGTGATGAGGATGGGGCTGTGCTGGAGGCAAGAGCTGCCACTCTTCACGGGAGCTGGGGAGAGCAGCACTCCTTGTCCCGGGGAAAATGGAGAGGGGTTCGAGTTGGCAGTCCATGTTCTTTCTTGCTTCAAGGGTCGTATTACCCTGAAGGCTGCCCCGGGAGATGCTCCAGGACAGGATGTGCCGTGCTCCGGGCTCCCTGCTAGGGCTTAGGCTGCAAGGTCCACTTCCCCGAGGAGGGGATATGCCAGAAGGGCCAAGGGCCAATCCTGTACGTAAGAAGCATATCCTATCTCATCCCAGGTCTCACCTTGTCCTATGCAGGCCCTAATATATTTAAACATCCTATAAAAATAATATTGCTGCTGCTCCCAGAGGTGTGAGATAATGGGGTCTCAGTCACCCGAGCTACAAGGGAAGGGCATTTCCGGGACTCTAAGTCCTGCAGTGGCATCGTACGTAACTCTTGAGCAGGGTCTGCTGATAAAAACTACAACCATCGACAAATCCAGGGGAGCTCCTGCTCTCCCACAGAGCACAGAGAGACTCATTAAACAAGGCAGGCTCCAGCACGGTAATTGGTAACTTTTATGTGCCTAGCTAATTAGAACAAGATACTGCTGAGGAGCTGCTTTCTCCAAGATCTTGGGTCACTCACTCAGAGGTCTTTATTTATTTGCTAAGCCTTCCGGGCTCTCTGATTAGGGTAATACATGGTGAGATTTTTACAATCTTATTTATTCAATAATAGCGCGAGAGCTGGAAAGCTTCCAGGTAATGCAACCTGGAAAAAAAAAAATTGCAGGTGGCATTTGAACTCCATTTCCTTGTGGAGGCTGGCAGGGTCCAAGCTGAAAATGCTGGCAGGAACAGGACAGGAAGAGCTGATGTTGTACAACAGCAGAGAGGGCAGGTGGAGGGCAGCGATGGGCTTGAGTTAATTGCTTACAGAAGCATGAGGATAAAGTAGTGACTAAGGGCAAATTTTTAGGTGAGCTGGGTGAGCAGCTATGCATGAGAACCGGGCAGGAGGCTGGGTGCCTGGCTGGGGGAGATATTCTTTCCAGGTCTGTGTGACAGTACTTCCAGAGTTGTCAGGCTTGTCCTTTGCAAATGAAATGGCCCCATTTGCCTCTGCAATCACAAATAATTTGGCATGCAAAAAATGTGACCTGTGTTGTGGGCATGTTTGCACATGCAGAGTTTTGCCAGAAGGGCCTAAAAGCTGGTGGGAGGTGGGAGGTTGCTGCCTTTAAAATCTGTCTTTAGCATTTGAAATGGGGTAATGTCAAATATTAATGACCTGGTGCTCACAGAAAGCAATGTCAGACCTGGAAAGCTACCTTCAGCAGAGACTTCTTGTGCTCATGCTGACTCAGACAGGAGGAGAAGTAGAGCCTGCCTGTCTCCTGCCAAAAGCAGACAAGGCAGGTCTGGCCAAGCACTGGCTCTGGAGTAGGGTGGAAGGGGGAGCAGTTCTCTGCCCTTTGGTGGGACGAAGCAGCTTGTGCAGCAGCACTGGATGAACGCATCCTTGCTACTGGCGAGGCTGACTGCTACATGAGCCCCTCTGTTCCCTCCTGGATCTTGACTGAGCACATTTGTTCAGTGGGAGGAAGACCTTGGATTTAGAAACATTTCTTCTGTGCTTTCCAGTCTATTCAAGGCATGACAGTTTACCAAGATCCACAGCCTCAGCTCTGAAGCATTGCATGTTCACAGATCCCCAGGTTGATCTCAATTTAAATGAGTTGTGCTGGGCCACATATTCTGGGGGCTGGATGTGCAACAGAAAAAAGTCATCATTGATGCTGGAGTCTGCATCATCCCCATGGGCTGGGGATTTTCCTGTCTACGTTTCCTCTGTGGCACTGAAAGCTGAAGGATCTCTTCTCTCCTTCCAGATATCATCCCCAGTTCCTGTGATCAATGGAGACATCCGAGCAAAGAAGATTGCCAACATCTCCGACGTGTGCGAGTCCATGAAGCAGCAGCTGCTAGTGCTGGTGGAATGGGCCAAGTACATCCCTGCCTTCTGCGAGCTTCCCCTGGACGACCAGGCAAGTCCCCCCATCCACCCCACCTCGCTCTGCCCCGGTGAAGGCAGCGGGGAGCCGAAGGAGAGCCAGGCAGCTGAGACCTTCAAAGAAAATGTGCATTGTCCACTCTGTTATCCTGACTGCTGCAGCTGATTGGGAACGGCATCCATACAATGCCAGCACAGGCCATTTGCATGTGCAGCTAATCAGTCGATGAGCACAGTCATGATAACACTGAGCTCAAATTAGGTACATAATCAGGTGTGCATTTTGCATGGGTCTATCAGTCAATTATTTATTAATTATAGTTTGTGCAGCACTTTGAAAACCTGAAGTGCTACACAAATACTTAGGGTAATCAGACTTAGTAGGACAGATTTTTAGCCTAAGGTCTGCTCAAGACTTAAAACCGAATCTGCCTGTCTATCTTTCTTCCTGCTTCTTGCCCAGGGACATGTTTGTATCCATTCTCCTGGTGTGGAATTATTGAAACTAAACACTAGTTTGCTCCCAAGGCAATAAGAAAATCTCTCTTCAGAGTTAAAAAACAGAAATATATTTGCATTTAATACAAATTACTAAAATGACATTTGCTGATTCTATAACCAAGATAAGCACAGTGGGTTTGAAATCCTCTGTAAAACTATACTGCAGGATCTCAGGCAGCTTCAAAGAGATACAAGGAGATGTCTCCCGTTTAAGTCTAAATTTCAGAGGTCTGCAGCAGATGTTGCAGGACATGATGCGTGCCCAGCCTTGAACAGCACATGTGGATGGTGGGGAGGCTCCAGAGGGAAGGGGTAGCACTTCTGGCAGGGTATAGCACTTCTGGCAGTGGCCAGCACAGGTCCTGTCACAGGTAGGAAGGTATTTCCAATCTTCCCAGTGTTCAGTCACAAAACCAGCATGGGTCCTCTTCAGCCAGGATCACTCTCCAGCCCTGTTGATCTAGAGGTAATTTTTACATCATGAAGAAAAAGGATATCCAGAAAGTGAGAGCATCCAGCTGATCAAAACCCCCTAAATCCTAAAACTGAGATCTTCAGTAATAATCCAGCAGTATAAAGCCCTGGGGAATTCCGTGCTGTTAACACAGAGCATATTTCCCTCTTTACTATTGTGTGCAAGTGCTAAATTGTTTAAAATGGTAAGAAATCTGTTAAACTCCTAACGCAAAACAACTCAAAAATTATGAAAAACAAAAGGGACTCCAATTGCAAATGACATTTACACAGCAAACAGGCTGCAGCCCAGTGGAGGCTTGGGCAGCTCTGCATAACCCATTGCATCCTTGTGCCATTTGGAACAGAGGCAGTAAACCTGGTCAATAACTCTGCAAACTACAGTAATTTCCATGTGAGCTCATTTTACAATTGTGGCGCTGCAAAATTTCTCAAAGAAGAAGATAAAGCCTATCATTGTCTGAACCCTGCCTTCCCACAGAGGAGAGGCTGCTCTCAGCATGCTCCACAGGCTCATCTCGACTGAAATAGGTCTTCTGTTATGACTAGCCATCCCCTATCCTGATCAGTGCCCATTCTGTCCCAAAGGGCTTGAGAGGAAAGACTGTGCTGCATTAAAACTAATCAATTAATGCTATCTGTGCTTTCAAAGGATGGTATGAGACCAGAGGCAGCAGATACTCAGGGGAGTGCAAGAGGAAGGACAGAAATACTAGGGAGCAGGAATGAACAAAACTAAGTGCAAGCCAGCTGCCCAAGGGGCATGAGAGCCAGTCAAGACATGTCCAGTGGGAACATTTAATGTTGGGAAACACCATTACATTGTCATTAAAATAGTGCCCGAGAATGAATCATCTCTGCCAACACTTTTGTAGGAAAGGCCATACCTAACCCCTCATTCTTCCTCTGCACCAAAATGTCAAAGTACTGGGTTTGGTGGGGCAAAGCCATTTCACTTCAAAGTTAAAGTTCTACTTTGCTGTGTTACAACTTTTATATTTATCCTAGATCACAATGGGATGATGTATCTCAGGCTGATCACTGCAAGAACAAATATCAAATGAGATGGTTTTGCCTTGTTGAAGTGATTTACTTTAACCCTGCTCAAACAAGCAAATTTTATGGAAACAAAAATGGTGGTTTCAAACTGAGCTTTCTTGAATTTGTATTAGGCAGGAAATTTCTACGTGAGGGCTTTGCTTCCCCTTGGGACTCACAGTTTTTCCATCCTTCTCAAAGTTTTGTCAGATAGGAAAGCTCAGTTTTTTGCAGCTCTGGTAATTACAAGCCACTCGACTAACACATCCACATATCGCTATCCGTTTGGATAGCGATAGAGACAGGCTAGATTTTGGCATATAGATAAAGGTTCCCCAGCATCATGTGTGCTTAGTCTTTTTGCAAGGACCTCCACTGTTTATTTTGCATAACTCTTTTTCACCCTCTGCAAAAAAAAAATCCCTCTCTCAGACATCAGCATCTTTTCTAACCAGAGCTCTCTTCTATGGGTGACACACTGTCCTGGCATTTCTGGTAGGGTAAGATTTCTCTTGACTTTGTCAGATGCTGAGGGATAACATACTGCAAAAGGGGACCATTCCCATCAGGACACACTTTTCAGAATCTCTCCATCAATGTTTAACGATTGTTTTCTCCAGCAAAGGCTCCTGGCTGGACATTAAGAAGCCTCTGTGTCAGGCTGTCCAATCGTTAACTTCTGTTTCTGCCTAAATCTCTGAAATTTTTAACTGAAGGAGGGCAAAAGATTCAGAACATTCTCAGGAGCCACTGGAGGGTGTAAAATGAAACACTTCAATCATTAACGTCAGAGCAGAAAAACATCCCTTTGGCTTCCCTGGCCCAAATGCCCGTTGCTGCAGAGGGAACGAATGACCAGAGGGTGACCCCACCAGCCGGGCAGACGTGGGTCCCCATGAGCATGATTTCAGTGGGAGGTGGGCACGGCCCAGAGGGGCAGCAACTGTCCGCAGCAGTGGATCGTACTTCTCCCCACTTCCCAGGCTGGAGCATGGTCCCTGGTTCTGCACTTGGTAGGAGTTGCCTTGTCTGCAAATGTCCCACTGTGAACACAGAGCTGGCGTGAGGTCCTGGGACAGTCTAGCATGGTCTTGCTCATGACATGCGCCATGAACATGAGATGTTTCAGGTGCTGTCTATTATCTATTGGTTCTGATGGATTTATAGCTGTTTATGTACAGGAGTAAACCATTTTTTGATCTCTTTCTCTGACTGTGACTGGAGAGGGGCTCTCACTCCCCATCCTTGAGCGCAGTACAGAAATGCTCGGCTTTCCCTCTTGCTTACGTGACATCGCAGCCGCCTTGTCTCTGTCTCTGCGTCACCCAAATAACTTTTCCCTGCCCTTGCAGGTAGCACTGCTGCGAGCACATGCAGGAGAACATCTGTTACTGGGAGCTGCCAAGAGGTCCATGGTGTTCAAGGATGTCTTGCTGCTAGGTAAAGAGTGCAATTCTGCTCCCGGCCCATCTGCTTCTGCGAAGCTTCCCTGCCGGTGTGAAGGAGGGGGTGGTTCAGTGTTTGCAGGCATCCTTTTTGCAGGGGAGTGGCTTGAGCAATTCCATATTTTAGCAAGTCTAGCACAACCTTTGGGTGCAGCTAGGCCTGGCTGACATTCACATCAAGGCCATGACATGTGGCAAAGTTGGGGGACTAGGAACATTCACATTGCCACCCCCTGGTTTGTGTAAGCAGGCTGTGGTGTGATTGAGAAAAAGGCTCTCGCTTCTTGGTCAGCTTTTCCTTGCTTGAGTAACCCCTGAGTAAGGAGAGGCTGCTCTGGCAACACAGATCAGCATTTCTGGCGGGCTGAGCCAGGGAAAGGGCAGAAGGAGGAACTTCTTAAGTCCTCCACCCTCAAAATTATCTCAGCATTGTTACCTGGGTTTTGAACTCCTTGCCACCCTTGGTAAGTCTTTGGCAATGACAAGGTGATGGTCTCTGTGCTGCTTGTCCAAAGGAAACGACCACATCATCCCACGGAACTGCCCTGAACTGGTGGAGGTGAACCGCGTGGCCATCCGCATCCTGGACGAGCTGGTCCTCCCCTTCCAGGAGCTGCAGATAGACGATAATGAATATGCCTGCCTGAAAGCCATCATCTTCTTCGACCCAGGTATGGTCCAGCTTGGTGAGGGTTACCATCAGAGGGGACTAGTCTGGGTTATGCCGACTAATACTGACCCTGAATTGCGGAAATGCTGCCTGGTCTCCAATCTGGGCCAAACTGTTCTTAGAGGGAGGGGACAAGTCAGCCTAAATAGAGAAAAAACGTCCATTACAGCAGACAATAGAGAATCAGAGACAGCTCACCTCAGACTGCGCCCAGACTCACGCTATTACTGAAGGGCAGTTCCTAGGGAAGCAGCCTGGATAGTTTGCTCTGTGGGTTGTTTCAGATGCCAAAGGACTGAGTGACCCCTCTAAGATCAAGCGGATGCGGTACCAGGTGCAGGTCAGCCTGGAGGACTACATCAATGACCGGCAATACGACTCACGGGGCCGCTTCGGGGAGCTGCTGCTGCTGCTGCCTGTGCTGCAGAGCATTACCTGGCAGATGATAGAACAGATCCAGTTTGTCAAGCTCTTCGGCATGGCTAAGATCGACAACCTGCTGCAGGAGATGCTGCTGGGAGGTGAGTACTTGAGGGTCCTACGAGAGGCCTCTCAGTGTTCCCTGATCACCATCCCCTTGAGAATCTCTATAGCCATCGTCCCCTACCCAAAAAGGGTGGAGAGAGCCTGTATGCAGGTTAGCCATTGACTCACACAAAATCATCTCCCCCATCACTGGCAATGGTAACAAAGGGTCCTCCATTGCTATTCACCTAAAGAGATGCATTAACTGCGCATCTGTGTACAGAGAGGTGGCACCAGCCCTCTGCATGTAGACAAGTTTTGCTGTGCAACCCCCAAACTCCCACCAGCCAGCTGTTTCGCTAATCCTCCTCTGTGTCAGAAGGGAGTCATCAAAACAAAAGGGTCTGAAAGATCAGGTTGAAAGCGTCCCAGATTTTCTACTGGGAGCATCCAATGGGACAAAACAAAATGAGAAGTTGCCACTGTGCTATTCTTTACATGGAGGTGTGACTCAGGAGGAGAGGAATGTAATCCTGTATAAGAGGAAATGCAGGCAGTAGGCAGGGGTTAGTGAGCCCAAGGCATCCGTGGAGGAAAATGGGAAGGGTGTGCTCCAATCACATGTGCACAAGCTGATCATGCACAAAGCCTGGGACATTTTGGTGCAGTGGGTCTGCCCATCTGAACTGTCTCCTTCTGTCATCACGGCAACTAATGTCATATGCACGTTTTTAGGCTCATCGAGTGAAACACCGCATGCTCACCACCCCCTGCACCCTCATCTGATCCAGGAGAACCTGGGAACAAACGTCATTGTGGCCAACACAATGCCTCCTCAGATGCACAATGGGCAGATGTGTGAGTATTGCCAGAGAGACAGAGAGCTCTCAGGAGAAACCAGGAGCTTTCCAGTGTGTCTGTGGAGGTAGTTTCTACCTTGCAAGGAAATTTCCATGCAAGACAGAGTCTCTGATAATGAGTGTGTGAGAAATTCCTATGCAGAAAGGAGGGAAAGACAAACAGAGAGGTGGGCTAGATTAGATTAGGCTAGACTAACCGATTCAACACGATGTTCCCTGGCAGACTGTAACTTTCACATAGCCCTTAAATTTAGGGATGAATGATCCCATCCAGTGCCTACTGAAATCAGTGGAAAGGCTCCCCTTCCCTTGTATGGTTCAGACACACCTAACTTTGCCCTCTGCAAAAACATAGGAGAATCTGATCCACCACACAGGGCTACCACATAGGGCCACCACTTGGGAATTTGGGCTGAGATGACCTCAGCTGACCAAAAAAGTGGCCAGTACAGGTCAAAATGCCAGTAGCTCCCCTCCTTCGATGTTCGTTATTGTGGCTCTTCCAGGGCATCTAACCAAGCCTGTGTGTCTGGCCTGCCTTGCAGCAAACATACAAGCCATTAGGAGCTATGGTTTTGCTACAGGGCCTTTGCTTTGCTTCCACCTGAACCTGGCATGACTGAGGACAGATCCCAGTGATGTGAAATCTTCTAATTTTGTTTCTCTCTCTGTAGCTACTCCAGAAACCCCACAGCCATCTCCACCTGCGGGCTCAGGACCAGAGCAATACAAGCTGCTGCCCGGAGCCATTGCAACCGTGGGAAAACAGCCCACCTCCATCCCACAACCTGCCATCACAAAACAGGAGGTCATCTAGCAATCTGCAGACCAGCTGGCCTCGTTTAGAAGACCGTGTGGGAGAAAAGCCCGAATTGACTCTGCCACTGTGAAAAGAGAAGCCATCCAGAGGTCCTTGGGTGCAAACACACGGACTTGCTTATTGGACTAGCCCACCACCACCGAAAGCTGTCTTCCTGCAGCTACAGACAGCATCTGCCATGGGCAGCCCCCAGTCCCAAAACTAAGGCTGAAGCCTTACTGAAACCCTCAGTCCTTGTAAAAAGGGCCAGATTTCTGTCTCCCTCCATGGGGAGGTTGCAGTGACCGATTGGGGACAGCGCAGCTGGCTGTTCCCCCATTGCCACCTTTCAGCGTTGGTTCAGCACACACCAGACCCTGAGAACAAGCAATCCCTCTGTGCTGTGTGAATGGAGGGCTTCCCTCCTGCAGCCATGCCAGCTCCCCAGACAGTCCCCAGTCCAGCCAAACTTGATGGAGATGGAAGTTCCCCCAGGAGCATCGCAGCAGGTGAAGCACATGGGTTTTGCCCAGGCAGCACTGGCAGAACCGCTCCTCAGCCTTGGCTAGTCCCAGGTCTTTGCATGGTGTCACCCTCCAGCAAACTAACCCCCCCAGCCAGGTCTAACAAATCTGTTCAGCTGATACTGTGGCAAAGTCTGGCCCACGAGGATTCTCCATTCTTTGGATCCTTCTGCCTTTTGAGCGGTTTTGCTATTTCCGTGCCAGGACTGCCCTCCCACCACAGGGCTCAGAGAGGCAACCACTGCCAAATCCTTCCCTTACTCCACTACTGCCTCCTCGCTACCTGGACTGGGAAGTTGGGGGACCACGGGATTCAAGAGATTTCAGCTAATGGGACAGGGTCACCCCTGCACAGGCTGGCTGTGGGCAGCACTGCCCAAAATATCACCGGCCCCACTACTGCTTCTCAGTGGTCAGAAGAAGACCACTGGATGCCTGTTTCGAAGGAAGCAGGGGGGAAGGATGTATGAAGGGGAGAGACCTGTGAGGTCGAGAAGAGCCCGAGCCTCACAGGTTGGACCCAAGGTCTTGGGCTGCCCAAGTGCTGGGAGCGTTGTGACCCAGGATCTCAGTTCAGACCCAGCTTTAATGCTAAGAATCTTTAATGCCATATAATCTACTTGTCCAGTCCAGTGCCACTCCCTCAGCTTAGAATGGCTGATAACAGATTTATAGGTCTTCATAACACAATAAGAATTCATTATGGCTCCTTCAGACCTCAGAGGGTTTGAGGGCAGCAACCTCAAAAAACACCCAAGCCCCTTGGGTCTGCCCCAGCCTCGGGTCTGCATCCGCCCGCCCTGCTCCCTCCCTGCCACAGTCCCTGTTTCTCCGTGCCTGCTTGTGCCAAAACCACGCAGATCTGACCTTTGGTTTACAGCTGAAACTAGGAAAGGAGCCCTCCCATGCCCAGCGCTTGCCTCTCCAGCTGCTGGCAGGGCTGGAGCTCGCAGAGCCCTGCACGACTCCAGGCTTGAGTCATTTTTGGCAGTGCAAGGCAATAGCGGCTCTAATTAACCATAGACTAGATGGGGTGCTGGCCTCTTGGGAAGATGAAGCTGACGAAACCACGGCTGCCGAGAGTTTCCTGGCAGGGACAAATCTGAGCCAGCCCAGCAAGAGGAGCTGCAGGTCTGTCCCTTGATTTCCAATGCAAAAATGAAACACCTCGCCTTGCGCCGACGGTGTCAGAAGTATTGTATCATCTCTCAATGCTGGTGGCATCATACCGAGTAATTTATTGCTATGATGAATCCAATCATTTTCTGTAAATTATTTGTAAATCACATTGATTATTTATAATTGGGAGATTAAATGCAAAAAAACACATAATAACCAGGCTGTCTTTTCCAACTGCAGCAACCTTTTTTCCTGTACGTAGAGATACTCTGTGGGGAATCCTTTTTGGTCCGTTTGCACCAAGCATTCCTCGATACTGTACATTAATTTTTGCTGGTTACTGCCTTCCAATGGAAACAGGAATATTTCTTCACTAGAGTTTGTATTAATAAAAAAAAAAGAAATAAATGCAAAAATATTTTCTAACTTTTCCCAGACAGATGGATTTCTTTCTTCTGGGAGGATTTATTTTAAATCAAGGAGTTCACCTCCTTGTTGGTCTGAGCACAAAAGCATATGTGTATTGAGGAAAAAGCCCAAACAAGTGTTTGACTTTGTCGCCAACTGTCACTATTTCCTGGCAAGCCTCATGTTAGCTGGTGTCTGTCCTGAAGCCACGTGTGCTGGAATCGTAAGATTATGACAATCCCAATTTTCATTAAAAGAAAAACAAACATGAAGAATAAATATTTGCTTTCATGATTCCAGAGAGACTAAAGACTTGAAGTAACCACACTCCAAAAGCCAAGAAAAGGAAGCCAAAATATGTTACTAGCATTTTGAACATGTTCATTTTTAAGCCCTTCTTGTATTTCAAAGGTAATTTCTGAGCACTTTGGGGTAATGATTCTGCTTTGGTTCACACACAGCCAACCCCCTGCGCAGGGGCAACCAAAGGCAGACTGAGCCTATGAGGCACAGTAAGACAATAAAGTGAAAGTCAATTTGTCACTGGTTGTAAAGGTGAAGAAATACACTGACCATTAGAGAAGGCTCTTAATGACCAGCTCTTCTGATCACAGAAGCCTGCTCTCAGCTGTAGCATGCCCAGGAAGATAACGGCAAGAGGGGAGAGAGGTCTAGATGGCTGTAAAGATTAGGTATCTGGGGAGGAACAACATCCAGCATTTTCAGCTCTGATCTGCAGCAGATGCCCCTCATGTTCCCCCCTCTCCCACCCCTGATGTGAAATGAGGTGGGCAGTCTCATCCTAGGTACGAGGGATGAGAAGCAGCCTGATTTTCCATCCCACTTGGACACCCAGTGGCCTCCCAGTGACAGTCATGCTGGTGAAAACTGTCAGCAGGTATGAGATGCAGGGATGACATTCAGAGCTGCATTTGAGGACTGTGGAGACAGCACTTAGAGCCTGCCTCCACTCTGGAGCCAAGGACCCAGGAGAATAGGACAGACCTCAGATAACATGCCCTCAATACCTGTGCACCCGTGATGATCCAAAGCCTCGACACCACCGCTGAATGCCTGAACAAGGTCAGCAAAGGCAGTCACAGGACATGCGTTATCTCAGCACACACACAGCAACTGAGTGGTTAGTCCAGTCAAGAGAAGGAAAAGGAGTTACTTCCTTCTCTTTAACATGGAATAAAAACCAGGACTCCTCTGCCTGCCACAGGAACCCTGTGACTCACGGTTTGTTTTACCTGGGTATATGCCCTAAAAACTCCATATACGTAATATCAAATCTTTGAAGCAATAAATTCTCCTGGATTCCTTCCCATGAAGTGCTCTATCAAGGTTGCCCTTTACCTGGTTAATCTTAAATCAGTGCAGTCCCTACAGGAGGTTTCTTATTGCTGGATTCAGCTCACTTGGGAAAAAAACCGCAAACTGCCCCAGAGGCCACCTTGTCCTTATGTGGCGTCCTCGATCCCAACCCTCAATTCTGCTGTCACTCCAGCCTGGAGTCACCCTGAGACACTGGCCTTGCCACTTGTGGGCTGTGTTTTATCCTGCTGGGCTCCCTGGAGCCCACGGGCAATGTTCCGTGTCACAGGAGATGGCTCCCGTAAGGACAGCTAGTATCGGCCTTTAAGACACAACTTTCTTACATTGTTTTTGGACACGAGAGCTTTTCTTCTGTCCTATTCTGTGCTTGCAACCTAGACTAAGGATGATTTCCTGGAGAGCAGTGTCTCCAGCTGCAAAATCTTTTCACGATGACCAAGCAAAGATCTGTGAAAGTGGTATTTTTAGGTCCTCTGGCCACTATGAAATGCATTCTTTTCATATTCCTTATATAACCTTCATCTGAAACAGCCAACAGGCTTTGGAGCCTTTTCCACAGCTTTCATATCTTAGTGGAGGGAAAAAAAAAAAAAGAATGGCAAACGAGTTTTATGGCCTGCATATAATCTCTGACAAAAGCAACTATTGCTGCTATTAAACTTGCGAGTGCACACACAGGCACAGATAGTCATGAACAAGAGGCAGCAGGGACGGCTCAGCAACGTGGCACTGCTGAGCCAGGCAATTCTGTGTGCCAGGCTGGCCAGTTCCCTCAAGGCTGAGTGCAAATATCACTAACCAATTTGGGAATTCAGGCCATGCACTGCACAATCCCTTTCCACTCGGAGAGGCTGGAGGAGGAAGGGTAAGGTGTGGGTATGTTTAAAATCCCTCTCCCCATTCCTAATTGAGGTGTGACCCTGATAATCATAAACACACCTAGCACCTGAAAAATTGCCAGCCAGGCCAATAAAAATGGCAATATACTGTCAGCTTTGTTAGGTGTGGAGCGAGCAGGAGAGCTCGGCACAAACAAGACTGCAGTCACGTCCCTCAGTTCAGTGTCCTGTATAAGACAGAAGAGGCTGCTGGGGTCAACAGAGTCCCTGTTCAAGCCCAGGGGGAGAAGAGCTCTGAGTCTAACCTGGATCTTGGGAAGGAAGGTGGTTTGAAAACTGTATTTCCAAGTCTTATTCTGGCTTTGGATCTGGAGCGATGCCAGGCTTGCCTGATTGTGGCTGCTTCATCAGCTTTCAGAGGCCTGAGGCCACCCCTAACTTGGGAGATCAGTCACAGAAGAAGGTATGAGTTACACAAACCACTGGGCTCCGCAGGACATGCTCCATTTCAGTCCCTCATGTCTGGCAACTCTGCCAGGCTGGGACCTGCAGTCCTTTGTGACCCCATGGACACATAAAGACCAGGGAGCCCTTCTGAGCCTGGGGGACACTGCACCGGATGACTCTGGTCTGGGGGAGCTGTTGTGATTCCCTACCTCCTCCTAGAAACTGCCACAAGTGCAATAAGCAGTGCAAGAGCTGCCTGAAGGACATGCCTGTATAGACACCCACAGCAGAAAGCATCGTGAGCCAGACAGGAATTCTTCACTGCAGCTGCCAACCTAGGTGTTAGCACTGGCTGGAACATGACCTGTTCCCCCTCACTGACCAGGAAAATCATTACAATACAGTAACTCAATAATACACTTCTCTGTTTCTCTCCAGGACTCTCCAAAACCTCACTGTGCCTTAAAAAGACCTATTAATTAATCCTGCCCATGGGTTAGTGTTACCGTTAACTACTGACTTGGGGTGCACTGGTTCATGCATATCCTAGGATCCACTCAGAGCTGATTTGCAGAGGATACAAAGCCTTAAAGGTCCATGTAAAGAGACATGGAGGTCACCAGCTCATGCATCAGCGAAGATGGCAAGCAACTGAGAAAAAAGCTTGAGGCACAAGCAGCAAAGGGAAACTGTAGTGCCAGACTCAGAATCCCTGACTCTGGACTACAGCACTTCCAGCACAGAAAGACTGGGATCCTCACTTTCAGGATTAGAAATATACTCTTAATATTGCCTTAAGGTGTGGGATTAGAGTGGCACCTTCTCACCTGGGAGAGCACACTGGAGACCTGCTGTGCTGCATGCCCATGGAGTGAAGACAGCTCCAGCATTGCAGGCTCTTACATTTCCATTGAAATCCTACTATTTCCTGTGTGCAGCTCCGCTCCTCTCCTCTCCTCACAGCCCACCACGCAGCTGCATTCCTTCACCCCAAGGCTGCAAAAGTGCCTGAGATATTGCATAAGGGTTTCTCCAACACCCAACCCTGCTTCACTCCTTCCCACTGATATAAGGGCTTGTGATGGGCACCAGATTGAAAGCCCCAAGAGCAAAAGCACCCAGTCCAACCCAGGGAGCAGCAGTGCTTCCCTCATCCTGCCCCTGGAAAGTATCCTACGCCATTTACCAACTGGCTTTCTGCAGGAGCAAACCCGACTGCTTCTACTGCTCTAACACACGCAGCAGCGCTGCAGCCATTGCCATGAAGGGGCTGGCAAGGAGCACAGGTCTCTGAGCAGCACCTTCACAGCCCACCGCAAGGGCTAATCCTGCCAGGGACCCATCCTACCATGGAGACAGCTACTTTCCTTCCAGTGTGCAAGGGCACTGTGAAACACGATGAAAGACTGAGAAAACACTGTCTCAGTTCAGAGTAAATTGGGGGTTGGACTAGATGACCTTTAAAGGTCCCTTCCAACCCAAACTATTCTATGATTCTACGAAATTAAACTACAGAAATCCTGTAATATGTAAAACATTCAGAGGTTCTGCCAAGCACATTCCTTGCCAAGCTTTTGCAAAAACATTGCTGGTCTTGAAGCTAGTAAAGCCAGAGAGGGGAAGTCTTCTCTCAAAGCCTGGGCTGGGTACGGCTGCGTGTCTGTGTCACACTGCACACTTGGCTTCCTGGTGGTCTAACTGCATGTTAGCACGACGTTACATGCCTGGGTGGGGGGTGCCTGCCGGCATACAGCTGCTTCAGCAGCAGATGCTACAGGTTCATGTGCATTTGCATATTAGTGCCTGTTTCCATAGCTTTGCATGTGGGTCTGGCCTGCCACACGTGCGTGGGGAAGAGCGTGTGCAGAGCAGGGGCAGTCCTCTGCAGCACGGCGTCCGCTTCTCACAACTGAGGTTGCCATCTGTGAGATCCCCTCCTCAAACCATGACACGCAGGGTGAGAGCAGGCATGGAAGCCTGTCCTGGAGAATGTACACTTCCAGGCTTTGAGACCATGAATATTTATGGTAATTTAGGGCATATTTTCTTAGTCACTTCTCCCTTTGAGCACAGAGGAATACCCATTGTATTGTATCACAGCCAAGCACTCCGCGGGCCAGGCACCGTGTCTGGAGCAGGTTTATACCAGCCTGGTGTGGCCCTGCCTGGGGCATTAGTAGGGGCTGCCATTCCCCTACAGCCCTTCCCATGCTGCTGGACTGGTGCAACAGAAGTAGCTCGGGCTTGAGATACAACACGGCCCCACACGTGGACAGACCTCGCCCAGCACTACGGCACTAGTGGCTCTCTGCTCTGATGCTGAGCTGCCCAAAAGGGTTGTGTAATTTGGGGGTCCAGAAGTTCCACCTGCAGCCCAAGGACTAGAGCCCCTCTTGGCCTGAACTGCACATAGATTATCTTTATTACAGGACTGTTATGTTTGCACAGTTTAGTGATTTAATATCAGTTTAAAGCCTTCTCTGTGAGCAATGTTGTTTGAAGTCATGCTCTCTTTTCAGCTTCAGCTTGCCAAGACTGTAAAATGTTTATTGCTAATGGTGGAAAAGCTTAAAGAAGCCAAGATAACTTTCCCAGGCTGGGTATTAAGACTGTTCGGATAAGTAAATGAATGAAGACAATGACATGGACTTCATTAAATATCAACCAACACCAACAGCCATTCATTTATAACACAACGGCAGGGCACGGGAGCACCCAGGAGCAGAGATGAGAAAGGTATGAATTGCATGTGGTAGGAGAGATGAACATGAGAAGGGCTGGATTCCCTGTGAGGCTCCAGGTGTGGCTCCCAAGTCAGGCAACACAACTCCTGAGAGAAGCTCCTGCAAATACTGTAGATTTAGAGCTGATGAAGTGGCAGAGTTGGTGTGGTTCATCTCCTCTCGGCTGGGGAGGGCTACAGTATGTCCTTCTCCCTCCTGCAGCTGTGGGTAAGGACAAAACTCTCCAGCTAGGGGAGGACTGTCAGTGCCTGGATGTTCGTTTTCAGTTTTTAGCTTTTACTTCCTTATAGACAGGTTCTGCCTTTACTGGTTTCTAGTGACAGGATGCCAACACCAGGTAGAGTAAATTACAGAAAGTCTTGTTACCATTCCTGTGATTTCATGTACCAGTACTTTAAAACTCCCTCTACAAGTTGGCTTGGTGCTTGAATCCCTCACTTCCATTCACCACTCACCACTCTCCTTTAGTTCAACACTCCCCACATAAGGAAAACTGAGGTAAGGTAGTTACTTCAATTGGGGACCATTCCCAAATTATATTTCACTTCCAGTCCTTCTTTGCTATGCAGTATTCTCACTTTTACTTTCTTTCCTTATTCTCTCTTACCTGCCTAAGGCTCTTGCTCTTATTTTAACATCCTTTTTTACAACTCTCTCAATGTGATTGCTACTGATTCTCACGTGTTTCCTGCCCTTCTCGGCCCCCAAAGCAGAGCTTCCTTCACACGCCACTCCTTTCAAACATCCCTGCTTATTCCTAACACCCTATTGCAGCAGCTATTAACCAGTCAGGTCTGGAACTGCCATCTCCCTGCTAAATTTTCCTCTCCTTGTTTGAGGGGTGCAAATGCCAACCAGATTTCACAACCTGTAGCATAAACTCCTGTCTGCAGCTCTAGTATTTCCCAGCCATTTGGTGTTTTGAAGCCTTTTCTCGGATCAGCCCAGCCTCCGTGCTAATTTCAGCAATTAGCTGGATCAGGGGTACCTGGGAACCTCCTTCATTCCTTCAGCTGCGAGGCCATAGACCCATCTCCCCATCACACAGCTTTTTCCTCCCTCCCTCCCTCCCTCCAAACCGTGTCTGCAGCTGCCAGCTTCAGGCTCTTACCTCTGCCCTGGGACTCCAGGTCCCACCTGGCTGCTTTTCTCATGCTTGTGCTGCAGGTGTCTGTGCTCAGGAGCTGTACGAATGGAAACGGGAGCAATGTAAGGTCTCTTGTCCTCCTGAGGTCCCTTCCAACCTCATTTATGCCACGATCGACTGGAAAGGGCATGGAGCAATATCACAAACAGGTTCACACAGATCCAAACTGGTCCCAGCGCAGGGCATCAGCTTGCCAGGTTGCACCCAGCTCTGAGCTGGCTGGGCTCAAAGCAGGGCTGGACTGGAACACCAGCATGGGGTTGAATCAATGTACTCCCCTTCTCTGAAATGTCTCTCTGTAGGTAAACACCTGGGGCACACTCAACTTGTTTCCATGCTGGCATATCTCTTGCCAGGCACAGTGTCACTGAAACATTTTCCACTTTGGAAGGATGAAACCTTGGAAGAGAAATCAATCAGAGCTGAATCTCAGATGCTGCAGAAGGGCCTTGTTTCCCACTGTAGACTCCCGGGATTCCCGCTCTTTGTCCAACTATCTTTGCCTCCCTCTCCTGGCTGAAAACACAGGTTACAGCCAAGAGAAAACTGCAGAGCCCACCCAGCTCACAGAGACCCTCCAGCCTGGGGACAGTCCTCAGCAGGATGCTGAGCCCGTTTTGCAATCTAACTCTGCGTCCATTGATCAGTGGGGTTAAACATGTGTCATCTTGCCCTCCACCCCAGCACTCCCTGTTGAACCCTTTTTAATGCAGCAAGCCTGGGCATGACCATATTTTTTATTACAAATTCCATGCATAAGTCAGGCATCATCATCTGAACTCCTGTGGGATACAGCTTTCTGTCTTCTCAAAAACCAAACCAAATCCTAAAAAATTCTCCCTTTATTAGCATTTAGTCCCTCTGTTGGCATTTAAATGCAGGCTACAGCCAGCACATTGCTTGGGCCCCGCTCCCACCCCACCGCAGGAGCCAGCTGGATTTCTCCGGAACCTGCTTTGAGGCTCCCCTAGCTCTGACCAGGTAATTCCGCAACGGCTCTGGTTTTTGGCTTGCTAGGGAGCTCTGGCTGGCAGGGAGAGGCTCTGGGGCCTGCAGACGGTACTGTGCCCCGTTCACGGCTACCTTTCTCCTCTGTTCGCAGCCGCGGAGGTCGCTGCTGTCTCAGAGATAACGAACGGCTTGGCCACAGGCGGGGGAGGGAGGGAGGCCCCGCTCTGACAGGGAGAGGCCGGGCGGATATGCCAGGTCACCACCCGAGCGCTCCTGCTCTCGAAGGTCAGCTCCGGCGGGCTTAATATATATATATAAAAAATATATATAATTGTGCCTTTGTGGCTCACGGCCGGAGGCAGCGAAATGTCGTTATTAAAGAGGATGAGGTGGAACTAAAGGGCAGACGCGCCCTCCACGAAGCGGTCCCGGGGTTCCCTCACACCGGACTGCGCAGATACCAGAGACGGGGGAAACCCCGCAGTTTTGGCCCCAGGCCGAACCACAGCCGCGCTGCCCAGCGCGGGGGACGCTCACAGGGCTTGGACCCGGCGGGAGCCGCCGCCGCCGGAGAGAAGCGCGGCCCAGCAGCGCAGCGCCCCTGGACGCCCGGGCGCCACCGCGCATGCTCGGCGGGTGCGTCACTTCCGGGCGGCCTCTGTAGTTCCGGTGCGCCGCTGCCTGGAGACGGCGCTGCTGGGCGGGAGCGTTCTGGTACGGCGGCGGCGCCGGGCCCGGGTGGAGGTGCGGAGCCGAGGGTGCTGGCGGAGGGCTGCGGGGTGGTGCTGGAGGTCGTAGGGTGGAGGGTGCTGGGGCTGAGGGGCTGTGGGGGGTGTGCGGGGTGTGCGGGGTAGTGCTCGAGCTGAGGGGCTGTGGAGGCCTCCCCGCCCCTCTGCCCACCTCAGTGCCAGGAGCGCTGGCAGGGTGTAGGGGCTCCTGCGCTGCCCGCGGGCAGACACTCAGGCCGTCAGGGCAGGGGCCGACGATTTGGGTGCTGCACAGCTCAGGCTGGAACGAGGTGAAGCACGTCCCTGTGAGTGACCCCGGCATCTTCCCCGAGGAGCCTGGGGAAGGTGTGGTAGAAGTAAGCAATTCAGCTGTCTGTCACTGCAGGAGGAAGCTGGCTATGTGGGACAGGTATTATTCTGACAGGCAATTCTTGTGTGACACCCGAGTGGTATAGTGTGCTGTGAGTGACTCTGAATAGGAGTAGCTCAGGGAAAAAAGGCATATCCATTCCCAGGTCAAGCTACAGAAAGTATGTCAGGCTCGTAATCTTAGAATTTTTCACTCATCTCTATCCACTTGCTACTGGATTTGGAAATTCAGCTCCCAGTTTGGAAATATTGGCAGCACACTGAAAATGAGATTAAGCCTGCACCCATGCAGTGCTGGTGTAAGAGTTGGTAATTTTCTCACCTGCTCATTCAGTCTGTGAACTACAGCTTTTTCTTATATTCCTGAATGCCGCTCGTCCTGAATTGCTCAAAACGTTCACGTGGGCAGACATACTGATCGATGCACATATTTGCCAGAGAAGTTAATGAAAACTCCCAGCTGTCTGGGCTCAGCTAGGAGAGTTTCTCAGAAGAGGGTGTAATTTGACCAAATGTGAGAATCCTGCATAACTGGGATGTGTTTACTTTGCTTTAGTTTCCAACTGGACATAGAAAATAAATTATAAGGCAAATTAAATTCTGTATTTTGCAATGAAGCTGTGTAATTCTATATTTTAATTTTTTAATTCTATAATTAATTTTTTTTAATTCAGTTAGGTTTCATCCAAGGTTGTTTTCTACCCACGATGCAGGATAAAGAGATTAGAGAAACCTGCACTTTCTGATCCTAGGAAGAGAATTAAAATGTCTGAACTGTACTTCTGGCTGTAGTGCAAGGGCAAGGGCAGTCTTGTCAGCAGGGAAATGGAGGGATGCAGGATATAATAAATACATAAATAATAAATATGCTTGTTAGTGTGCGTGATTGTTTGTCATGTGTAGCACTTGGTTTTTGACAGATTCCTGCTACATTATGTCAGGAGACAGCGACTGCACCAGGACAAGTCCATCAGCGGGGTCTCCATCGGACAACGAGTTCCTGCCGGATCGGCCAAAGTATGTTTGCACGCTGTCTCCTGATCTCATTACCAAAGCCCGGGAAGAGCTCCAAGAGAAACCCGAATGGAGGCTCCGTGATGTGCAGGCACTCCGAGATATGGTGTGCAAAGACTATCCCTCCCTGGGGACCTGCCTGGACGATGCTTTTTTGCTAAGATTCCTCAGAGCCAGGAAATTTGATTACGATCGAGCGCTTCAGCTTCTGGTGAACTACCACACCTGCAGGAGGAGCTGGCCTGAGGTCTTCAATAACTTGAAGCCGTCCGCAATAAAGCCTGTCCTAGAGTCTGGTTTTGTCACTGTGCTGCCTTGTCTGGACCCAGAGGGACGCCATGTCGTCTGCATCCGTCCAGGTACTGAAATGCATGAATGTCTTTGTTCTCTGTCTCTGAGGTGTGTCTGGGCCAAAAATCTGTTTCCTGCTCTCCTGTGCACAGTGGTTACTTACACAGAGTTACGTGGGTTCTCCTTGAAATTTGAAAAGCTATCTTGTGAAGGGATAGGTTTGTTGTTAGCCAGCGTTGTACCAGTTCCTTTTCCTGTGTCAGCAATAACTTCAGTTATGTCAAAATGAAAATGCAGTGAGGTGGGCTGATGAAATTTTAGGTGAATGAGGAAAAATTAATGTGTAGTAACTCAAATTGAAACAGGGCTGCTGGCCTACAGTTAGAAGCTTGTAATTTGTTTTGACAATAAGTGGAGAGAGGAGCCTATGGCTTTGACTCCCATGTAAACAATTGGAGCCTTCCCTGTGCTTTTGGCATGCCAGGCTTGCTGTAAATTTGTCTTCACTCATTCTCCTCTTTTCCATTTACCTGCTTGCTTTCTGAGCTGAAACTGCTTCTAATAAGCTGTGCTGGGTGGAGAATGGGGTTCTTAAAAACCGTTGCCTTTGCTCCCTGAAGTAAACATGAGTTGCCATTTTTCTCTTGCTTAAGAAAGGCTGCTCTGAACTAGGACTGTGGCTATTAAAGACTAACTTTTATGAGTCCAGGAAAATAGAAAATCAGGTTTTGGAATGTGTATTGTTAGCTTATATTTACTCTCCAACTTACCATCCATGTCTTGTAACCTTAGACAGATGGACACCCAGTAATTATCCGATTACTGAGAACATTCGTGCCATATACTTAACGTTAGAAAAACTCATTCAGTCCGAAGAGACCCAGGTGAATGGAATTGTAATCCTGGCAGACTACAAAGGAGTCAGCTTATCTAAGGCGTCTCATTTTGGTCCTTTTGTAGCCAAAAAAGTGATTGGAATTCTTCAGGTAAGACCTGAACTGGTGGGAAAATAAGCTTGTGCATTGTAAATGACTGTTTCTGTGTCTAGGATTCTTGACTATGTCACTAGAAACTTAAGCATCTTGGCTTTTACTAGCAGAGTTAAAATGTCTCTGGTCTCAGACCCTTGCCAACTTACCTCACTTGCCCTTTTTTTTCACTTTTGCATGCCTAAAACTAAATTTGCATTAGAGATGCAAAGTTTGAGTTGGAACAGAAAAAAGTAGTTCCGCTAGGTAGCAGTAAGGAAGAGAGCGAGCAGTGAATTACTTCGAAAGAAGACACCGTTTTGCAATGCTGAGGAATGGTTCGTTATTTAAATGGTTCCTGTCAGCTGAGATGGAGCTGACCACTGGGCAAGTGCAAGTTCAAGTAATGCTACAAAAATTTTGCAGAGAGGACTTTTAAGTGGGCGTGATATGAGGAGGATTTCCATCCACTCCTGAAGGAAGAGAGGCTTCTTCAGCATCGGGGCAGCAAAAGAGACAGTAATAAAAAGATCTCTGACTAGATGTTTGGAAGGAAAATGATGAAGAGCAAGTCAGAGCAAGGGTGTAAGCACCAGTGGAGTTGTATAAAACAGAAAGGTGGAAGGAGTGAGGAGTAACCTGGCCAAAGCGGCAGGAAGGTCTGATGATTTTACTTGGTGTTCTGCCATACTATCTGGAGGAGTGAGATGAGGAAAACTTCTCTTGAATGGGTTCATTCCTTCATTACTTTTATGCTGGCCTGAGCTGGTTATGTTCTTTTTTGTATCTGTGGGGGGATAAGGAAGGATAGGGGGTATCAGGAGAGTTTACGGAGATGGGACTAGTGCGTTTATGAATGTCTATAGAAGAACTCGCTCCTTTAAATTATGATATAAATGTGTGTCATTTAACTGTCTGAGCTCACATTTAATTTGCACAAATAAAGTGATGGCTGTCCTGCTGTTATTAGTGGAAGCTATTCACAAAACAAAAGCTGAACTTGGTGAAGGACATAAAGGTATGGGTGGCGTATAAATGTGTTGCATCAAACTTCCTGATCTGCATCTCTTGTAAAGATGAGCTAATTCACTGACCCTCATAAGGAGAAAAATACTCCTGCAGTGCATGTTATCGGCTGTTCACTCCAAGCATTGACTGCTTGCTTTGTACATGTAGAGCTGGTTATAAGGGAAAGAAACTTCACTGTGGCACACGAGACCTTAATTGCTGATCGTGAGCTTTCGCCTTGGAAAAATGTTTCTGCAAATAAATTTCTCCAGCAGAAATCCCATAACTAACTGTTGTTTTAAACTGTCTTGTGTAGGAGATGCTTTGTGTTCTGTTGGCAGCAGAGCCTGTTTGTCTTTTGCAGTTAGAATGACAGAATATTTGGAATGGCAGAAAAATAGTGATATTAGATTTCTTCCTTATATAAAAACACGTTTTAGAGCATCTTGGGCACCAAATCTTGTAGTTGGACACACCATCAGAACCAGCCTGCTCTGGCTCTGAGCATGGTGTGCTCCTCAGAAGCTAGGGTCATCCCTTTGTAACTGCATCCTTATCAGGGTTGGGAATACCCGAAGGACAGTGATTACCTAAGTGTCTTTGTCAGGGGAGATGAAGAACATAAGAAATGAAGATTTACTGACAGTAATATATTTCTCGAGGCAAGGTTTTCTTGTCTCTTGACTTTATTTTTATTGCTCACAGATCTCATCCTAAGACTATTCCCTATTACAAGGTACATTTCTGCTGCTGTATTGGTTTATGTTGGTACCTCGGATGAAAGTTCGGGAGCCAGTGGGTTGTGCTGGCAGTCAGTCTCAGGAGATTTTAAAAAGAGGAAGATGGCAAACATTTTTTTAAACTGCATTATAAAAATCTTCTTTACCCTTCAGGATGGATTCCCCATTCGAATAAAAGCTGTTAACATAATAAATGAGCCTCGTATATTCAAAGGCATTTTTGCAATCATCAAGCCTTTTCTGAAGGAAAAGATAGCAAACCGGGTAAGGATTTGTGTCATTTTAACATTAATGTTAATGGTTGTAAGTTTCTTGCTTGGTCACTGCAAGTAAAAATAGTTGAAAAATGTCACAGCTAGAAAAATGTTGGTGCCGTTTACTTGATCTAACGGGTCCTTTCTGCTTTAATTTTTAAAAATATGTCTGTTGGGAAAATTCTTTGTGAGAGAAGCTTTGAGGAATTTAATATTGGCATGACATTAATGTGGATCTTTAGTACATATGCTGTGTATTCAGGACATTAATTCCATCCCTGGGGTTGGATTATCTTGGCAAGTAACGCTTTGTTTATGAGGTGGTATCACAGGAAATCTGTGTTGTCCCTTCCTTGCTCTTCTCCCTTATGCAAGTGTCCTGCATGGCGCTGGTATTCTCGCCGTAGGACTGGATGTAGTTGCAAAGGACGATGCTTTTTTCCGCAAGGATAAGTACTTCCAATCCCATGAACGAACTTGGGGATGAGCTGAATTTGGAACCTCGGCACAGACTAGCAAATGTCAAGTCTCTCTTGCTGGGATTTAAGCTGCACTAGACTTGGATCGTCTCAAGACTTCTCTCACTAGTGTGTTTAACTGCACCTGCCCAATGTTGTATGCTGCCACTTGCCCATAAAGACATCACTTCTAAAATTTGCTCTTTAACTCAAAATAAGCTCATTAGCTGACTGTTTCAGTAATTTGCTGTAAAGTGTTTGGTATGTCCTATTAAAGCTGTATTTGGCTTTCTTCTTCAGTTTTTTCTTCATGGCTGTGATCTGAATTCCCTTCATCAAAACATTCCTCCAGTGATCCTTCCTGAAGAGTATGGTGGTACTTCAGGGAAGCTGGACATCTCCGCATGGAATGAGCTGCTGCTAGCCTCTGAAGAGGACTTTCTGCATGATTTC
>VYZW01005966.1:17237-82882 GCA_013401315.1 Balaeniceps rex | reverse complement strand
TTAACATAAGAAACAGTAACAGACAGTATAACTACAGCATTACATGAACATTTTGGCTTTCAGCAAAAAGTTCCCCACTTTTGTAAGCAGGTGCAGCAATTTAACTGAAGTCCCTGTTAGTAAGGACAAGAGGAGCCACTAGGGTCCAAAGATAGAGGAGGAGACAAACCCAGCTGGAGGTTATCTTCACCCACACGGCTGGCCACTTACTTGTCATTGTTTTAAAATCTGCATCAGGGCTAAAAAGTAAAGTCGTCAATTAATAAATATAGAAGGCACCTTCCACTATTCCTTGCTATCTCTCATATGAATCTGAAGTTAGAACAGTGATTTGGGACACTCCAGTGCAAAAGCCATTGTGGGAGGAGTATGGCGAGACAACTAAACCAGCAGTTTTCTGGTTGCATACATTGATGTGCTACTCTTAAAGGAAATCTTTCACAGATTCCTGATGGCTGCGGCTCTGTACGCATATTTGCTCATTTATACAATATGACAGTCCTGGGGAAAGTAGTTACAAGCTGCAACAGCAGAGGATATGTTCAAGTGCTCCCAACAGATCTAGGAAATCGTATCTCCATTGAAGTGGCATGTATGGCTGTCCCTGCACATCTTCCCCACAGCAAAGAGCCAGTAACATTAGGCTGGCCTCTGACAAACTTCTCAGGAGGCCACCCTCAGCCAGTTTCATATGTATCCTTCCTGCTGCTTGCATAGCTGAAAGATGGTAACCACACTTTCTGCCCTTGCAGCTGTGAAGCAGTCCCCTAGGACTACAGCTGCTGATCTTGTCTTTTTGTACAGGTTTTTTACATCTTATTCAGCAACACAAAATTGAGAAGGCACAACTGGCATAGGGGTAGCACCTTAACCAGCTGGGTAGGAGTAGCCTATAGGGCAGAAGTCCCCCATCCACCTAGAAACACCATCTGACACATACAGCCCATCACTTTCTGTCTTGCTCTTACCTGTACCAGTTTGTGAGTGTCATCATGATGTAAAGAGAGGCAAGGAAGAGCATGAAGTGAAAGAAGGTGTAGCTGTACTGAACACCATCCTTCTCGTTATCCATGACACGGCGCACTTCTCCTTCCTCTGCAGCTCCGCTGCCTGTTCCCACAGTCTCCTCCAGAATGGCACTGTCACTCCCAGACAGTGTCAGCTTGTTCACCTGGCTGTTACTTGAAGAGCGAATGCTGCAATATAACCCAAAGATATACATGGTTAAAAACTCCCTTTTCAGTTAGCTATGTTTGCTAATAAAGCAAGCAACAGACCACAATGAATGTCTGGGACTAGCAAATAACATTTTTTAAATCCATCTGGAAACACAAGGAAGCTCCTCAAAGAGCAGATGCTTTCATCCGAGCTTTTGTTAACCTAATTAAACAGTGTTCCGAGTCCAGGTCTCATAACGCATTTTGCTCTGTTGCCTGAATTGGGCTAACAAAGCCTATCCTCATGCACAAAATGGAATGCAGTTTTAGTAGCCATATTTGGGCTTAGGCCTGAGACCACAGCTGGATATGAATAAATGCAAGTACATTTTTCACTGGACCCAGATTCAAACAAAAAAGCAGACAAATCGCAATTGTTTAGCATTTGCTAGCAGTGCAGATCCTACCTGGAATACAAGAGGCAAAGGACAAAGATAACCAATCCAACAACACTCTGGGCATCCCACCACTGTAGGGACTTGGGTGGAGCTGGAGTAGCAGGTACGACAGTGGTATTTGCCGGAAGAAGTGTGGGTGCAGCTATCTGGGTAATGATGTTCAGCAAACTGGGGTTACAGCTTCGTTCTGAAGGGGATTTCAAGGCAGATTAAAGAGAGATGAGCTTTGCCAGCATTTAGCTAAGATGACAGATAAGCTTGCAATTTTTCATTCCCTTTAACTGCTGATCTCTCTGATTCTCCAGAGGCAGCACTGACATGGAATATTTTTCCTTCCTGTGAGCTAGGCAAGGGTATAATAAAATCAGAATGCCCTGACACTGTTTTCTTTCCCCTCACAAATACCCCAGTTTAGTTCTGGAAAGAGACAATTTGATGGTTTGAGTAAAGCTGGCTTTACTACCTTGCTAGGTTTTATCTAGACAGATCAGCAATCCCTACACAGCGATCTGTAATAACTATGAGTCCCATGAACAGCTTCCGCAGCAAAATATGTCACTCAAGACAGCCTGCTGCTTACCAGGCTCATTGGACATGGCTGACCAAGTGAGATACATGGTGTAGAGCGTGATAACAGAGGACTGGAGGAGGCCAGAGCGAGGCTGATGTTCCTGTTCAAAGACAGAATAGCAAGCCAAGGTCAAAAGGGCAAGCTTCACCTATAGTTGGGTAAGTTTTGCCTTACTGACATGGATTCAACAATTATTAGCATGAAAAACTTTATTTTTTAGAAATGCATTGGGCTTTGTTCTATGTTAAAAAGAGCGGAAGAAACTCCTTAGAATAATACAATTTATGCAGTGAGCAACTCAAACATGGAAGGAATAAGCAAACCAAATCCAGTTTTTCTGTGCCCAAGACTTGCTATGGGTTCTTACTGAGTTAATCCCAACTTGCTTAACAGTTTTGTAGATACAAATCTAGCATGTGATTTATTTGAGCAGTTCCAGTTCAGAATCAAGTAACATGCAAGCTTCCTCTCATATTAAACACGCTTACCCATAACTTCAAAGCCACAGTATTAAGCCAATAAATTGCCAGCTTGTTTTGCCTTTCCCTAACAGGTGTCTCTGTTCTGCCAGAATCTGCACCACTAAAACCACGCCAGCAGTGCCCCACATGGAAAAAAAAGTCCAAAACAGTGTAGCCTAAAAAAGCCTATCTTCAGGAAATATGTCACTACATAGTGCAGAGGTTTCAGAGCAAGATTTTTTTTAGTATGTTCCTAGCTAGCATAGGTATAATAGCCAAATTTTAAAGTTCTTATGTCTGACTGAATTGGTAGTATATCCTTCTTACTTCCCTGCTTTGTATGTCAGAAGAAAATAGCAGAGAAAAACAGTACCTGAACTTTTGGAAGGATAGAAACAATGGAGACAGCAATGCACAGGAGCATATTAATGCTTATGAAGAACTTGTTCTCAGTGCAGTCATCAGGCTTCGTGTAGAAAACATAGAAGAGCACAACAAAAACCAGCGACAAGGCATAGAACAAGCTTGTACAGGACAGCAGAGCTGGAGGGGAAAAAAGTAACTGTTACAATATGCATGTAGTTTAACAGTACATCTAAGGTGATTTAATGACCAGCTACCACTGTAATGAGGCAGTGCCTCTTCCTCACTTGGAAGTCTGGTTCAGAAAACTAGACTAGCAGAATGCATCGGTATGGCTAAATTTTTCCTTTGGCTTACTAAGTACTGTAGCTCAGAGGAAAGCCAATGCTGCCATCAGGGGAGCAAGACCTGCCTTTCAGTGGCAGTTTAATTGGTTTAATTGATGCCAAGCCACAGTGTCAAAATGAGTGGGTTTTGCACACTTCTCATGGGCTATTTATAAGCCCTGAATTCCCCCTTCTATGCTAGAGGCTGCCCATTGTCATTTCCATTCCACTGTGTTCTTTATAAGAAGCTACAAGATGCTGTTGCAGCATTCATAGCTGTGAGCAAAGAACGACAACAATTAGCACTTTGTAATTTAGTGGTCAGCTCGGGAGCATGCGCTGAGGCATGCTTTGTGTTGTACTGCAGCCACGGCCATCGACGTAACTGACTTCCTGAGGACCTCAGCAGGGGAGGTGGCAAAGCAAAGTTAGAGTTGAAGAGATCCAGGCTCCAGGCTACTAGCTGTGCACTCGCACTGCAAACAAGGCGAGTGTTGTTTATTTTGACTGTCAGATCTGCTAAATCACAAGCCTAGAATATTTTGCATTTTATTTAATGAGAAAAAGGCAACACTGCAGCTATTAATTCCAAATGTTTACAGTAGTGACTCAAGGAGACTGTGGAGCGTAATTCTAGGTATGTTTGCAAACTAGTAAGTGCTATTCTGCGGAGTACTGGCCAGCAGCAACAAATCCTTTACAGGTTAAGATTCCTACCTGCATACCAACATTTAGAATTTCCCTCCTCCATTCTCTCAACCCAGGTCTCATTCCATGAGTGAGCAAAGTCCACAAGAAGCACCAACTGGATAAGAATGAAGCAGAAGGCTCCACAAATACCAATAGCAAACCAAGCTAGAAAAGGGAGCAAGAAAAACAGGGTTAGCTTTCATCATTTGCATGCTACCTCAGTTTGAAAAGAAAAAAAAAGTTCCTAATTATACTGCAGACAAATAATGAAAAAATCTGAAACTATATTTAGAAATGCAGATGCTGTTAATCACTTTGGCCTCCGTCCTGCAGAAGCATGCAAGAAGTCCCAGCTATTCAAGGGTGCAGCCTATGCTAGTCAAGCTAAGCATGGGAATGTTTAGCCCAACAAGTTTTCAGAATGAATGCAAGATCGAACACAAGACATCTTTGCATACGTAAGTACCATCATGCCACATTTCTTTGAGGATCAACAACCCTTTCAAGTTCCTCTGATGTGGCCAGACAGTAAAGGTTTCTTGCACAGATTTTTAGAGACTGTAGGGAAGTATTTAGCACTTGTCAGTGTTCTGAGCTGCCTCTAACCTAAAGAGCGTCAGAAGACTCAGCCCAGTAGTGATCTTGTCATGGAGTAATGAATTACTAATACACAACATCTGTGCACTCAAAAAGAGATTTCTTAGTGCCATAACTTCAGTTGGTCACCAAAATGCTGGATGAACCAAGATACTCTAATGAAGTAGGACAGAATCTGTATCTTCTACAAGGTAACTTTCATTATCACAACTATAGCCTGTTAAGTCTGTGAAAAGGTTTGAGTTTATTAAACAGAATTCCATGATGACATATGAACTGTACCTCTTGTGAAAGGCCCTTCAGGAATGTAAAATGCTCCAACCATGATAGCCACAATAGCAGCTATTTTGAAGAACCAGAACCTTTAAAAGAAGATACAAGTTGAAAATACTAGTCTTACTCTGCACACAATGGTCATGTTTTACATGATCTGCAAGCAGCTTGCTGTACATAGATGAGTGTCTAACAGAAATTTAAAGAAAAAAAGTTGCATTCAGTGGGACTATAGATAAAGATGTTCATCAAATCAGGGGGAGAGAGTGAAGCAACTGTCAATACATTGGGGACATGGACCGACAAACCTCAAAGTTCAACAAAGGCAAATACAGAGCACTGCACCTGGGACAGAAAAACCCCATGCAACAGGACAGACTGGGGGCCGACTGGCTAGAAAGCTTTGCTGAAAGAGGAGTTCCTGCTCCGGCAAAGGGAACACGAGTCAGCAGCTCATCCTTGCAGGGAGGAAGGCTAACTCTACACTGTTCAGCTTGGAGAAGGGAAAAGGGAGATCTAATTGCTGTTTTCAACTGCCTAAAAGGAAGGTGTAAAGAAGACAAAACCAGACTCTTCTTGCAGGTGCACAGTGGAAGGACAAGAGGCAACATATGCAAGCTGCAAAAAGAGAAACTACAGTTACATAGGGCAAAAAATTGCGCAGGTTGCCCAGGGAGGTCAAAGCATCCCCATCCTTTTGAGACATTCAAAACTCAACTAGACAGGACACCAAACAACCTGCTGCACGTTGGTCCTGCTCTAACCAGGGGACTGGATCATATAATCTCCAAAGGTCCTTTTCAAATTAAATGACTATGATAATTCAGTCATCTAGCCCAGAACTAACCCAGTTAAATCAGTGAAACAAATCAGAAACCAGTTTCTGCTGGCTTACCGGTGCATGACCCAATGAGTGCTAGAGTCACCGCAAGGATGACGATATAAACTAGCTGAAATCTAGCATCTGTGGAAACACAGAAGGGTGGCCAGAGCATCACCCTTTTGGTTACCCAACCTCAGAGCATTATCAGTACATTGAACATGTTACATAAATAGGAAGCTTTTTAGAAGACTAAAGCGTTACTCTGTATTCCATTCAAAAGAAACTCGAGGCTGTCAGTGCATGCATAAACAAATTGCCACCTTGTTCAGCAAAGAAACTTGAGAGAGGAAACAAGTTGGAAGACCAGACAGCTGGCTCGCACACATACCCATTGTGTACTGCGGCTCTTGGATCATTACTTGTTTTCACTTCTATCATGAGCAGAGAGAGGAGAAAGAAGAACACTGCCATGGCAAAGCTGATTCGATAGACAGCTCTGTATCCAACAAACACATCGCAGCTGACAAAGCCATCCATATGCGGTATCAGAGTATGAAGCCCCTCATCACAAAATCCAGGTATCTAAGTAAAGACACATTTACTTGTGAATTTGCGTCTGCATTTGCAATTACAGTCTTTAAGCACTCTAACAGCTAAGGCTTTCGGTCAGCTGTCTTCTGGGAGATCTGATAACAAAAGTCCTTGTATTCAGCCAGCCTGCACAGACCTTACTGTCATCTTTCTTTCCCCATGTCATCACTAAAAGCATCCAGGAAGATTAAGATACCAAAGCCGCAGGCCTCTGATAACAACTGGCAATCTCCAGGTCTGGCCAGGTTTCAGAGACCAGGCACGTACTTAAAAACGTACATTCACTGCATTTGCTATTACAGCTAGAAGCCGTTCAGTACGTGCAGTCTCTTAACTCGGGGGACAAGGCACATTTGGGTGTTTGTGTCTCGTGTAATCCATTCCAAGTAAAGAGAATCAGTAGTCACTGGCACAAGTAATGGTTTTGCAAACAGTTAGAAAGAGGTTTTCCCCTCCATACCTTTTTCAGCTGCTCTTCCATTCCTGGTGCCAGCATAATACAGGCAAGAACAGTACTGAGGAGGAGGAGGAAGGCATAGATAAGGCGCGTCACTGTTGAATTCTTGCTGTTGGGACAACATCGGCACAATAAACACGAGGCACCGCTGCACAGACAGGGAATCTAAAGGACAGAGACAGGAATAGTAAGGGCATTCCCCTTGCAGCTGACACCGGGGCATTCAACGACAGCGACAGAGAAAAACCCACAGTCCATTTAGAGACCCTCCGCTCCCTGCCGGACCACACAGATAAACCGTTAATCGACATTTCCGACTGACACCGCGTTTGCAAACACCCGTAGGTAATCTGGCTTATCAGCCTGGGCTCTGTTCCTGGGGGTCGCCGCCTGGCAGCGGCCAGCAGCGCGCCGCGGCTCCGCAGCCACCGGCACCGCCTCGCAAGGGCAGGCCCCGCCTGCTAGCGACCTGCCTCCCGGCCAGGCGAGGCAGGAGCAGGACAGCCACAGCCTGGCGCCCGCTCTGCCCCGAGGGGCTGAAGCCGCCCCCGGCTCTCCGGAGCTGGCGGGACCGGGCTCCTGCCCACAGGCCGCGGGAGGGGAGCCGGCGGGGCGGCCGGCCCCGGGCTCGCCCGCTGCAGCCGGGCCGCCGGCGGAGGCACCGCTCCGGGCCCCCGCTCCCCGGGAAGGAGGGGGGGATGGCGCAGCAGCCCCCACCCCCGCGCCGCCACTCACCCAGCTGGCCAGCGAGCAGACCCCCNGCAGGGACAGGCAGGGGCGGAGAAGGGCGGGGGAGGGGGAGCCGCTGTTTATGAACACTCCTTCCTCCTTCTCCGGCGAGAGGCGGTCGTAAGGAGAAGGGGCGATGATTGGACGAAAGGGTCAGTGAGTGGGCGGTTCCTCCAGCAGCACAGCCAATGAATGAGGCTGATCGGCAGGCCCGGCGGCCATTCAATCCCCCCCGCTCCCTGCAGCCGCCGGGGGCGCTCGGCGGCGCCGTGGCTCTGGGCGGTTGCCATGGCAGCAGCTCTGGCGGCGGGGCGGGCAGCCGGCATGGCGGCGGGGCGGGCCTGCCGCCGCGCTGTCACCGGGCTGTCACCGGGCCGCCTCCGGCCGCCCCGCCACCCGCGGGATTTGGGGCCGAGCACGTCGCGTATCCCTGCCCCTGAACGCTGACAGCCCGCGGGGCACCCCGGCGCGCATTGTGCCCCCTCTGCACAGGTGAAACTGCCCCGCCTCAGGTTCCAGAGCGAACGAGGCGTTGCCGGGCGTGGTGACAAGCGTCACGTCCTTGCAAAGGTTGCGTTGAGGCTGTATGAGTTACACCTGCGTCATGGCTGAAGCACTGACCTCACCGGAGGGACCGCGACAACCGGGACGCGTGGGGAAGTGGCGGGCGGCTCCTGCCACTGCACGTACAGCCCGGTGTGGCTCCCAGGGGTGCCAGGCTCACGGCTGGGGACACAGCTGTCACCTGCCCTGCCTGGGGCCCAGGGGCCTGCTCAGCCTCTCGGAGCTGTTTGACTGGAAGGAAATCTGCAGTTCATTCCCGGTCTTGTCCCATCGTGATATGAACACAAGCGCTCGTCCCGCAGAGCTCGCGTGATGTTGCTGCCCCTTTTTTTCTGCATGCTTTGCTGAGCACTGAACGGTGTCTATGAGCTTTGGCTTGTGTAGTGTCGTAATGGGGCTCTGGGTGGAAGCGGGAAAGCTCACGAGCCTTTCGGAGGTGGGGTTTCTCAAGGAGACACTTCTGCATCAGTTCACACTAGGCTCAGTTCGTATTTTGAAGGTGCATGGCTGTAAAAGCTAGAGATGTACTCCTTTAAAATGGAAGAAGAGGTAGAGGAACTGTGTGAAAAGAGACATTGTTCTGCTGCCCAGGGCACAGGGGCCTCTCTGGTTTTGGATTACAGGCATACTGCACAACTTGCAGCTTGGAGGAGTTAGAGAGAGACAGCTGAGTGACTACACGCCTCATCGCTAAGGTCTGGGAGCAAATGAAGTGGATGAGAGATGGCTGTGAGGATATACCAACAGCGAGAAGGTGACAAAAGTTCACACAGAAGTTTAGGAGAGTGGTTTGGAGCTAATTAATTGGCATTAGTGTTGCAAAATATCAGAGGGCAGGGTCAGAACTGACCAGTTCGAGTTACAGGATATATTCTGGGTATAGCAATTCCAGCTATTGCACATCACTTCCCACTGCGTCAGACCCTTCTTTCCTTCACACAGTCCCTTTCCGAGAAGACTGCTTCCATCACAGAAAGGGACAAATGATCAGAGTGACAGCTTTATTGCCATCTTAAATTGCCAAGAAATGACAAAAAGCATCCAGTATACCACTCGTTTTCCACAGCAGCTTTAACACTCAGAATATATGAACATTATGTTAACAGTATCGTCTCTCTTGTAATCAGCCTCATTCATGAAGACATACAGGCTTCTTTCAGAAAAAGATCACACCATAGATCATCGAAACTGTGCTTCCTTCAGATAATATATGAGCCTTTATTACTAACATATTTTTATTACCCTTTTGGGTGCACCAGCTGGATCTGTAAGAAGGCTTTTGCCGCATCCCTGCTACTTCACTGTTTGTTGACATGAATGTATGCAGAATAAAGGCAGAATCCAAAATTCTGTGTTCCCTTCCCAGTAATCCTGGGTAAATAATTTCATAGGTATATTACTAATACAGTGATGAAACTCAGCTAAATCCTGAGTCTGAGATGTTTTCTTCACAGGAAGTTTATGAGACTAATAGTTTTGTTAAGTACTGTGGGATCCTCCACTGGATTATGCTAGGGAAAGACAAAGGATACAGATAAAAAACTTTTTCCTTCCCCCGTCCACGTAACAAGAGATTTCCAAGCGCTCATTTTACTTCCCAGCATAAAGCCACTCTGATGCTGCATAACGTCACCTCAAACCACACATGTTTAACAGGAGATAAGGATGAAGTCAGCCTAGTGACTGTCAGCTATGGGAACAAGGCAGGAGGTTATCCTAGTTTGTACAAAAATACCCTGCTCTGGTATGTTAATTGGTTCTGACAGCAGAACGAAACGGTCCATCCCTTATGTATCTATACCTTACATCCCATACATATCCATATGTTAGTTGAAACGCCTAGAATAAAAACCTTGAAATTAGGTAATGTTTAAAGGAAATGTGTCAGATTGTTTGAAAGTCGTTCTCTGCAGTTCTTTGTGCAACTGAGCTCATAAAAAAATGTCACTCAAGCTTGTGCGTTAGTGCTATTCTTGTTAATCTCAAGGGTCTCCCTGTCATGATAACAAAAATCCAGAATTTTCCTGATGTTCCCTGGAGTATCTGAGGGTCCCTGTTCTGCATGGATTGTATTTTTGCAGGTAACAAATCCCATATACAGGTTATAATCGAATAATCCTTTGACCATCCAGAATCTTTCAGTCAGGTGAAGGGAACTGTGAATTGGAATGACTGGGTCAAACCAACTGTAAAAATTAAAAAAAATCATATGTAGTCTGTGTTTCTACAGTAGTGTTGCCTTGACCCATATACAGGTCTAAACATCTTGCAGTGCTCTGGCCTGCATAAACTTCCAAATTTTGAGGTATCAGCATCAGCTTTGTAATATAACCCTCCTAATTATTGGACTTCTGTAAGGTGTTTGGCTTTAAACAGTATTTATGACTGTGCTTTGACTAGATCTCCAGAGCATAAAGAATTACAGAGTTTTATTTAGGGACAAATGCTTTTCCAGCTGTTTAGTTCAGGCTTTGGTTTGAGGTCTATTCCACCATCCAGATTTTAAACAGTGCTTTGAGAATAGCCGTCAAAGTCCTCCATCTGTGAGGAAGATAGTCATTAGATAATGGGCAAATACTGCTACGGCTGAAACCACCAGTGGGTTTAATTAGTCTTTAAATGGTCAGAGTTAACAGCTTCTACAAAATCATGATGTTCTAGCAGGGTAGAAAGTTCTCCCAAGTATAAATATCATTAAGTTTATGGAGCTCCCAGATGACTTTCCCTGGGCTCTAATCTAATCGCGTGCTGTTGGTACAGGGACTCACGCACCACTAACGTGCAAAGGCCAACGTGCGCTGTCTGCTGCGATTCCCCAGGGGAGTGCAGGTGATCGGTGCTAGCAGCGTGGCTCTTCTCTGCGAACAGGCTGGCTTTACGCTCACAAGCCCCTGCAATTTGACATCAATAAAAATCAGCCTAGTCCACACTCTTGAGTCTTCAATATGCAAGTTTTTCTCCGCAGTCCTTTGCTCACGATTTTATAATTCTCATCTTCCCTTGACTACGTGCTCTGCGACTGCATTAGCACCTGCCTCTGCACTTCTTAGACTTATCATGTCATGGATACGTGAGTCATCTTATTTGTGATCTGCTGAGCTGAGTGAGAGTCATAGTAGAGTTGTGTGCTTCAAGGCCATTAGTAACGCTGCTAAAGCTTGCATAATATATTCTTCTGTGTCTAAATCCCTGAGAGATTGAGTAACTGTTTTCTTTTTTACCCCCAAGTGACTATGCAACTGGATGAGTCACTGCTGTTATGATAGAGGAATTGTAATCTTTGTGACTTTCCAGTTTTGTTTGGACAGAAATTTATTTTATAGGACACCTTTGTTCAATCTCCTCTAAGTCCTTATATGTCACCGGAGACCTTTTCACTGACTTCAGTTCACTTTAGATCATGTGCTCTGGTCTGGAAACTGCGTTAGTTTAGGTTATTGGTAAAACAGATGGAGAGAAATGTTTGCCTTTATCCAGTACCCTGGAATGATGTTACTGAGCTGTTTCATCATTTATGGAAGCATGAGTGAAACTTAAATGTATTGAAAAGTATTTAAATAACATTAAATAAAAGCTTATTTAAAAAAACCCTACAAACAGAGATATACTGGAGGAAATATTTTGTACAAAAGATCTGCAGTGACATCTGTGAACGAACCACAAAAGGGACTAGCAACAGATGGCTGGTAAAAAGGAGGGGGGAGTGAAGGGTGGCTTTTGTGACAGGTGAATGTGGTATCCCTGCATCAGCACAGGATGCTCGGACAGGGCCCTTTGGGGAGCAGGACCTGACCCAGAAGGGGCTGGCACTGTTGGAGCAGCCTTAGCCCTGCTCTGATGTGAGCTGGTAGTAACTGTCCCAGGAGAAGCCTTGCAGCCAGAGGCATTGCTGGAGCTTGGCACCTTCCCCCATCCCCGTAGGCGAGACAGTGTTAGGACAGAGCCAAGCATCAGCCCCTGCTCCACCTAGCAATGCTGAGCTAGGCTCGGTTTTGATGCTAGAACACCTCAGGCTGTACAGGGCATCAAGGTTCCTGCTTTTAAGTAGCCACTTCAAGAGTGGGTAGCCACAAAACAAGCCAATCGTCTACTTGAGCATTGTCCAAGCACACTTACAAATGTTGCTGAGTTTATTGTTTCAAATGTTTTCAAGATTTTTCCTTGTCTGATATATTTTTTTTATTAAGCCAAGATTTATTTCCCCTGTCTCTGTGACCCCATCTCTCCCATGAGAGCCTGCACTGAAATCCAGCTGGCCAGCCTTCTTGTATCAGCAATCACTGCAGCAGAACAGCTTCTAGTGAAACAATAGTGGGAGGAAAAGTCAGGAATTTCTGGATTTAATCCTGCCTGGAGCAGTGACGAGTTGTGTGGCTTTTGGTGAGCCACAGGACCATGTGAGTCAATATGTAAAGTGAGAAAACCAGCATATCCCAGAGTCATGGCAGGCCTCGTTCATTCATCTTTCCACGCAGCTTAAAATCAGATGAGTTCCTGACCCAATTTTTTCTCATACTAAAAAAAGCAATACAGGATCATACTAGCCATGGTCATTTCTTTTAGCTGGAGATTTCTTTTCCCCTCTTTTTCCATTGCCCCCACACTGGTGCTGCTGCTTTCCAAGATGCTCTGAAGCTAGTGAAGTAGTTTTTTCTCATAAAGCTTTTAAATCATGTAAATCATCCCAGCGTACCAGCTGACATTTTAGACGTTGCATTTTTGCATTTGTGCCAGGAGGCATTTAGCATGTTACAGCTGCTTATGTTGTATTTTTTTAAAGAAGAGAAAACAGTTCCTTCCTCTTGTGTCTCCAGCAGAGACAGTTTCTCCTTGAGGAAGGAGTTCACATGGTCATATAGATGCGTCAGATAAATCCCTTCCCACGTTTGATATTTGCGAAGTTGAATGATTGTTATTCCAAAGCCAATAGCTGGGATGGTTGTGTGATTTAACGACTCCGGACCAATTTTTTCTTCTGTTCACAAGCTTTAAAGAAATGAAGTCGAAGAATGAAATCCTTCAACTTAGAAGGACTCATTAACCAAATACTCTCAACCACGTTATCTTCACAAATATTTCTCCCTGTTTGTTTGTTTGTTTGAAGCTGGCCAAGAGTTCCAGAAATACTTTTAAGATAACAAAAATGGGCATCCAGATTGGAAAGGAACTCCGTATTTAGAAACTCTGAAATACTACTGGGGGTTGGCTGTGCTGTTAACTCTTTTCTGGTTGCTCTGAATCTCCATGGCATTGGAGGGTGAGTCACAGCATTCTTCTTTATATAAATGTTTTTCCCACCCTAGATGATTTAGGAAAAAAAGTACCCTAAGGGAGTCTTTAGTCCCATTGTTGAGTTCAATAGGGTTGTTGCCCGAGATAGACTCAATCAAGTGGTTTCCCAAAGGCAGTGTAGGGCAAGAGCTGACAAGGCTCAGTGTTCACTGTGTCCACATGCAGAAACAGCCACAAGCTTAATTCTGGAAGGGAAGGAAGGGGAAGAACTGAGGGCTGAGTGTTGGTTTATCAGGGGATCTTACAAACCATCTTCCTGCTGCAGTACACCCTTGAGAGCACTGAGCCTTTACTACAAATTGACACACAAAAATTTTTAAAACATATGCTGAGGGTGTCATGTTATTGTAAAATTGAGAGTGTCCATAGGAAACAAAAGCAGGGCACATTGCTAAGCTTGACCTCCACAGGCGTTTCAGTGGCAGAAGCAAAGTGATTTCCCCCTAAAATAAGTAATAGTTCAGTTCTGAATTTGCTGTCTTTGTGAGATAATGACAGAAGTTTTTTTTTCAGACTCTAAAGGATAGCTTACAATTTTTAATTAAAATGTGTGTTAGTATAACTGTGTTTGTTACCATGTTTTTAGGGGCTTGTGCAGAACCCAACGCCTTGACAGGCCTGCAATGCAGTTCTTGTGGATATTTTGTTTGCAAAGCTGTTTTTCCAAACTTGTATTTAATATTGTTACAGTCCTCAAACAATTTAATGCAAAAGCCATCAAAGCAAAGCAGAAACGGACATGCTGGTGCCCATGTGTATGTCAGAAAATTTCACTGCACTAGCAGTGGTTTCTGGGCTGAGAAACAGTCCCTGCAAGAACACAGAGCCTGTGGTGAGATACAACAGTAGAAACAAGGTGTCTCTTTTCCTTTCCTGCTTAGATGGGTTTGATCTCATTGCCTAGAAGCTGCCTACAAGGTATCTAATCCACGGTAGTTATCAAGCTCTCTCTCTAGCCAGTGAAGATGGACAGACGTGATGAATTGCTCTCTGATATCTGATCTACCACTGCTCCCTTACTCCTGGCCTCTACTTACTGTCACAGGAACTTTGATGTCATTTTTAGATGAGTTTTCATGGGTTTAGAATTAAAGTCTGATTGTAGCCAGATACTAATTTCAGTGAAGAAAATAACGTGCAAAACCTGACGCATGTTGGTCAACAAGGAATGTGCTGGGCAGTGGTAATCTTGACTCAATTATGTGTCTGTAGGGGTTAGCATTTTATGGTTAGGCACCAGCTGGTGTTAAGATGTTGCTTAACTGAAGAGCCATTATTTACCATTAATAAAACTGATACCATGACACATTCCTTATGGCGTCGATGTGCTATCATATCTTGGCAACGGTAGCAGGAGGAATTATTCTGCCTGACTTGCAGTCTTGTCTTCATTGTAAAAGAAAAAATAATGAAGCTGTAATTACCCAGCTTGGAACTAAATGAACCCAACTGAAAATGCTGAATGATGAAAGATGACTCCTAACAGCTTCCCAAACTTAGCTTGTTTGGACACCATCACTGAGAGTGCCAGTGTCAGCTTCTGGCTCTCGCAGGGCTGTATCCATAGCCAGCAGGCACAGCTCAATTGTTTGGACTGTGGTGGTGTCCCAGTTTGAAGTACTGTTGAACAAATAGCGGTGAATGAACCATGAGCCTTGCCAAAATGACCTGTTCACATAAGGAAGCCAGCATGCAGCAAATTAGGATGAAATTCATAGCACACAAGCCCCTCCATATTAATTCTTGGGGTAAAGAAGAACGCTATCATGTAGTGGTTTACTCCAAATTAGTAATTACTTTGCAGGTGGGACCACACACTCCTCCCAACATCCAACATTTCAATACCAAATCTATGAGGTTTCTCTAATTTTGCATCTTAAATTTATCTAATAAACAAGTAGATTCAGTGAGTCTTTGTTTCCCTTTGTGCAAATAAAGATGAGAGGAGAGGGGGTCTGTTATTCCATTAATTCTTGTTCTTAGTTTCGCACAATTTCTTGATAGCCAGCAATGCAACAGCTAGCAGACTTACTTCCCAAATTGGTTTAGATACTGAAAAGCTGGTGACCTTCTGCCGTCAGCACAGAAGTGGTGTGTTTGGTGGAGCTGTTGGAGAGACGAGGATGAACTTCCCGTGGCAATGAAGAGCCATAAAGGAATGCTTCTAGGTGCCCAACTGGCTACATTCTTGTTCAACTCATCCTTGAAGACTGCTGAGATTTAATTCTATTATTAATAGGGTGTTACTGTGCCTGGAGACTTGGATAAATAATAACTAAAAAGGCCTCTTAGTCAAAATAAAGAGTATTTTCCCTCCTGGCTCCTCAGTTTGAGCCCTCATTTCTGCAGGAAAGCAGGCAGCGCTGCTGTGGAGCACACACATTTTGTCCAAACAGCGAGATCGCCTGCTGGTTGCCATAGCGATGGGGAGAGCGGAGGCCGTTTGGGCTAGCAATTCTGCAACGCAAGCGCCCGTTTGGTACAGCATCGGCCAGGTCCCAGCAACTACGGCCAGCTTGAGGAGGGCAGCTTGCAAAGTGCCCATCTACAGAGTGGGCTATTTTACAGATTTTCAGTTTGTTGTAGAGGTTGCTCCCTTGAACATGCCTTTGCAGGATGTCCAACATACAGAAATATGTTGAAATATAGAAATAACGGCATGACTGTCACACCGATGGCTTAAAGCATACACGGCAGGTCACAAATATTGCAGCCACCTTTGCATGCAGGGAGGAGCTATTAGGCAGCACAGCAATTTGGGCAAAGGATATTTTGGACCCTGAGTGGCAATTATATCTTACTCAATATTAGAGAGCAAGGAACCCAGACCCAAACCCAGACTTTTAGATCAAATATGACTGAAACTTTCTGACCCAGGACAGCCTGGATGGTGGGCTTTTATTAAAGGGTCTTCTGCAAGACCCTCTTGTAAGACATCTAACTCGGGATTGTATGGAGCTAAGGTCTTAACATATGGCTCGAGGAAGCTGATGTCTATTTAAACACCATTGCTAAATTATTCTTGCAATGGATAATCAGAATGAGATACTTGATGCTTTATCAGGCAAACTTTTACAAAGATGAACAAAATTACTTGAGAGATGTTATAAAAGGAAATTATTTAATCAATAAAAGTGAGTGGCATCTGGGATCTGTATGAAAACATTAAACTCTGTGTCCAAAAAGCTATAATCCTGCATAAAAGTGAAAATTTTACACCTGTCCAAAAAACCCCAAAGCTGTTTGGGAGAAAGCAAGAATCTGAAACAGATATAGTGAATTAAGGGATTAAGTGGAACCCTTTAAAAACTGGAAATGCTAGAATAATCATATGGGAAGAGTCATGACACAAAAAGCAGTAAATAAAATACATCTCAAGAGCAGTGGGGAGTGAGATTGGCCATTATTAGGTAAGGAAGATCTGCTGGCATGGAGCCACAAGAGCATCGGGCTGTCCATCTGCGACGGACGTGGAAGAGCTGCCAGTAACAGTGCAGACAAGGATAATGTTGTGGGCTGGGTGATAACCTGTCTCTGTAGCGGTCGTTTAGCCTTCTGTCCTTCCACTAGCCAACTGCCAAAAGGAGATGGTAATACCTCTTTCCCTTTGTTTTTGTCTGTCTTGGCTATTTAAAGGATTAAGCTTTCTGAGGCTGGGACTATATCTACTACTACAGTAGGGATGGAGCATGGGATCTCAGTCTGAGACACTGGTGTAACACCACCAGGATCACTTGAGAATTGATGGCTCTGCCTCCTGGCAAATCCCATGCCCCGCAGCATCCCGCATTTCTCCCAGGAGCCAGCACCGTACTCTGCCCACACAGTCAGTAAGGAGCAACAGGGTTTTGTCAGGCCCTGCATCCAGCCCGGCGTGGCAGAGCCCTTCTCTGGGCCACCCAATATGCAGGGTGGCCCCTGGGCAACACCTGAAACCCAGGGCAGGTTCCCAGTACGGCGCTGGGAGCAGAGGGCTGTATGCAAAGCCTGAGTGAAATGCTCCCAAGTCGCTAGGCAAACCCTGTTTTTATTTCATGTACGCTGTCAGCACAAACAGAATATTTTGTTCCCTGACCAGAACATGAAGCTCTTCCCACAGAGCGCCCTGAACTCCTGCTGCTCTCAGACCAAATTGCAGGGATGCTGCACCTTCCCAGTCTTAGTCTTTTTGGCCTTGGGAACAGCTAGAATAGATAAACGGCACTGTGCCTAAGGGCATGGGATGGCACAGGACACAGGAACAGCCTTATTGAGCTTATCCTGGCTGCTGCAGTGGCCAGCTTCACTACTTACATGTACCCCCTTAACGAGCCAACATGGAAAGCAGGGAATCATGCCAGGAGGTTAGGCTGAATTTTTCCTGACCTTAGGTAGAGAGTGAGTGTATATGGTGAAGCCTGAAGATTGCAGTCTTTTGACTCAACACAGAGAATTAATAACCTGAGTTTGATCCCTCACCATTCCAAAGCAGGAGTACTCCTTTCAGAGTCCGTGGAATAAAATCACATGAAAGCCCATTTAGCTGAGAGCACAAGTCAGGATCATTTACATAGCTTCTGCACATCTGCAACAGGAATCCTTGTCTGGCTGCCAAACACTGGGGAAAAACCATAACGGTTGGCTGGGTGGCTCTGGCATATATTATGAAGCTGACAGAGATGACTGTTTTCTTCCCATTTATTAGCATAGCCCTTTGCTCTCCAAAAGGGAGAAGCACAATTGCCAACCCAACCTGCTGCTTGTTTTCCTCCAACTACTCCATCTAGCAGAAACAGAGGGACCAAGGGAAGGAGTACCTGTGTGTGGACCTCGGAGGATCTCCTGCTTCCCTGCCAGCAAGACCTGAGCAGTCAGTCACGATCAACTTAAGCAATACCTCTCCTGTTGCACCTTCTCATCCCAACAATCATTTTTAGGTCTTGCGGTATATCTGACCCTTCTTAGCAAGCAGAATGAACCTATTTAATTAATAATTGCATATCCCCCCCGTCTGAATATGTTCCTGAGCTGACAGAGATATTGCTATTCACCCTGTGTCCCAAACAAGAAAGCTTTTGCCAGCGGGATGATTTTCTGGTGAAGCATGTGCTGGATACGTGACCTTTGTGTATTTACGCTGAAGAAACTTCTGGATTCCTTTAGACAAACAAATCCCTTACCAAGCAGGATTTATGCTTGTTTTGTAGTCTTTGTGCTGCTAGCCAGCTGCCGCGCTTTCTCCTACCAGCAGCAGGTAAAGTGCTTCTTATATAGAGTGGGCGAGGGAGTTTGTAATGGGCTTTGGGACCCTCTGGGTAAAACGTGGCATAGGGCAGCGCTGTCACTGACGACTCTGGCTTGCCATGAGATCCGAGTTTGAGACCTGCTTGTATTTGTGGCAGCTGCAAAGAGGTAACCGTCAAGTGACTTATTTTGCAAGAGCCTTTGGACAGAACGAATTTTGCAGAAATTAAGGATTAAAGGGTGCATGTCCAAGATGGGCTTTCAGCAAAGGCTTTGAACTGGACTTCAGAGACTATTAAAAAAAAGTTCATTTCTTTTCCAAACTGAATACATTCCCTAGGGAAAAAGGAAAAAAAGTAGGTTTGGGCTGAGACTCCAACCTGTCTAACTGGGAGAAACCTTTTGGAGGTGTTTGGCACAGCAGACAGAGGAGATAAGTTCCCCGGGGAGTAGTGGCCGGGAGGGGGGAAGGGATGAGCTCGTGGAATGAAATTGCCCAGAAGCAAAGCACAGCCACTCACTTTGCAATGAAAAGCTTTATCATCTCTGCACAGATTACTGGAGCTAAAAATAGCTCCAGCTCAAAGTAAACAGTTTTTTGAGTGTGCTCTGCCCTGCTGGCATGTCAGCCCTCCACTGAGCCACCGTGCCAGCAGCCGCGATGCGCGTCCCTGCGGTCCCAGCGCCGAGAGGGGCTCCCCACCGCCAGGCTCGACTCTCAGCCCTTGCCTGCTAATAGAGGTGACCCTGGAGGGGGTTCGCTAATGAGTTTAGCCTCATTACAAGATTTTTTTGTGTTTCACTTGTTGATGAACCTTTCTGGATGAGCAACTTCTATAAAAACAAAATGGGTCTGAATGCCAAGTAATTCATTCAGACATCCCAACACCCACTCTCTCTTCCCTAATCAGCAGCAAACCGTGTCCTTCCTTTGACAGCAAAAAGAGTGGCTTGTCACTAAAGCTGCTTTTACCTGTTGGTTTCTCTTCCTCTCCTGAATCTCTGAGTGTAAGCTGTTATTTGATGGCTTAAGACATCCACACTTCCCTTAGAGAGCCCAGCAGACTGTAATATGTTCGGTGTTTTTTTTGATCAAAAGTTTATTTAAAGTATTTATTTTGGGGGAGGAAGTGTGGAAAAAAGTCAGGTTGTCACTTTTTTTCCATGTGTATCTTGTGCCATTCCACATTTCCTTGCAATCTTGATGACATCAAGTGACGCGCAGAGCTCAATGCCTGGGAAATGCAGTGGGAAGCTGCTCATACGTGAGGAGGCTTCATGCTACATCAGAGGGCTATTGCAGCGCTGCTCTAACACCGGCAGCATGAGCTTCTGAGGGAAGCGAGGCTCATGCTGCAAAAACGTTCAGGTCAGAGGCAGGTCAGATCCTTCTGAAGTGACAGCTTGTCTCCTTGGGCTTCAGAGCTTCCTGGAGGGTCCTTTGTGCTGGTGGTTTTTCTTGCTGGAGCAGGCAGTGTGCAATCCAGCACTGCAGCGCTGCCCCAGGGGTGGGTTTCTTTATGATAGCACCCTCGGGGATACTCTAACGTCATTTTGACAATTGCCCTACAAGATTGCTCTGGCTTTGTCCCTCCTCCAGCTAAAAGTTGACACTCAACCCGTGGGACAGCTTCTTGCTCTTCTGGCAGCAGTGCTCTCTCATCCTGTGCTGCACCAGAGCCTTGAAGGTGGCACCCACAGCACAGGCTGCAGGGCATCATAGGGCCATCCCTTCCCTGGGGTGCTGCTCTCCCCATCCCACTCTGTGATGCAGAGCTAAAATATCTCTGCAGCCCCACTGCATGGTCAACAGCAGCAGCAGTCACCAAACCAGAGCCAAACCACCCGGTGTCCAGAGCGGCAATATCATTAACACTAGTCCTAGTCCTCACAGGACAGCACGGTATAAAGCAGCTGGATGCAACAGGCAGCAAAAACCTCACCAAAGACAAGTGTATCATCAAGTAGAAGCCATAGAAGAGTACGGACAGCCATTAAAGGCTGATTGGGGCTGCAGCTGAGGCAGCTGGCTCAAGGCTGTCATACCATCCATCATGCGGAGCGTGCCAGGCAGCTATAACGTCTTCTCATTATGGCAAGATAGGAACTGCATTTATTCATAACCCACACCTCTGGGTGAACGTCTTACGGTGTATGAAGCAATGGGACAAGAGATGGTGAACCTGAGAATTAGCTAGAGGTTAGGGTGGATTTACAGAGAAAAATGTCAACTTTCATTTAAAAATAGGAAGAATGAATGCATTGAAAGCCATGCATTTTTATCCTAATGTGTTAAGATTTCAGGCAAACTTTTTGGCATCTCAGGATTTTTTTTTTCCCTTGTGAAAAAAAAAAAGATATGTTCTGTAGAAAATCCCAAACTGCATTTTTCTACTTAAAAAGAGTTTTGATGGAAAATGTTTGACCAGTCCTTGTAGGGGATAGTCTTGGATGAGGAGATCACTGTAAGGACATGTGAGCGTGTACAGGAAAGGATGGATTCTTTGATGGATGCTTTGGGAGGTTGTTCCCGGGACCAGACACACAGGATTGGGATGTTTGAGTGCAACAAATAGTTAGGACACATCTTATTCAAAAAGTACAGATCATATACTGTGCTCCCAGCTTTTTGAAGTGCTTTGTTATTACCATTGCTATATATTGCATGTATTGTCACAGTGCTGGCCACAGGCTGCCAAGAAAATGCCTGGGTTGCTGGTGCAGCATTTGTATCCTTACCAGATTTGGCCTTCAAACCCCGCAGTGCAAGCGTTAGTGTAAAGCTGTAGCCTTCTGGATCACTTTCAGATATGAGCTGGAGTAAAGAGAAAACTGCAGCCTTGTCCAGGCCAGCATAGCAATCTCCTGAAGCTGTGCTGGTCCCTCAGCACAGCGTGGCAGAGCCCTCCTCCCTCCATTACATCTCATGAAGACAGGCAGGGCGTTGGGGTGAATCCCTTACCGTTACTTTTGGGTAAGTAGTAACGTGTGACTCAAAAGCACTGGAGAGAGATGACTTTCCGCCAAGTGATACAGCTCAGGAAATCAAACTGGCTTCTTGGGGCTGGCTTTCAGATAAACCGAATTGAATCAGAAGGCAAGGTCAGTTCGGGGATGCACTGAGCATGGGTATGTTTTGCTTTATTGAGGTCTGTTCCCCTTCCTCTGTGCCTCAGTATTGTCATCAGGGTGTTTCCTGCACTGCCTGCTGCTTTTGTTGGTGTTTTTATCTCTTCCTGCGTGCGATGGCAAGGGCGTGGGTATCTATCACGGCAAATGGCATGTTTTCAGGTGCGCACAAACAGATTCTGGCTGGAGGCGGCAATGCCGGCAGAGGTGGAGCAGGTCTGGCTGCACAGCCAGTGCTGGGGTGAGAGGAGAGGCTGGTGCTCCTTGCCGGTGCTGAATGGCTCCGGGGCCCATCTGTCATGGGAGAGCTGTAGGATGGCAGAGATGCCGCTTCCACATCAGTCTGGTGCTCACTGAGATGGCAGGTTGGGAGAGCCAAGTCCTCCTGGCTCACAGTGCTCACTTTGCATGCGACCTGAAATAAAAGCTCGTCTAGCTCAGGCGGGGACTGGATCCGGTCCTTGGCAAACGCCCTTCATGCTCTCCAGTTGGGTCGTGCCGCTTCTTCTCCCCCTTACAAGACTGAGGACTGGAGTGTCCTTACAGCAGGGATGGAGTGAGTCTTTCACTCTCTCACCAAAGCAATTAGTACTAACGAGCCCTGTTCCAGTCTGGGTATTCAGGCAGGAGCAGGCAGCAATATCTACACCCTTGTGTGCTCACACACCTTCCCACCACACTGGTAGGGCTTTGCAGGAGCATGGGCCAGGAGGAAGGCTGGAGACCTGGCACTGCAACCAGCTTGTTCATCTGGCTTCAGCCACCCGGTGGTATCTCCAAGGCTGATGTGACACAGGGAGGTGATACCACCCAGAGGGACATTTCTGGGCCCCTGGGGTGACCAGAACAGCCAAAACTTCCTCTTCTGGAGTGGCCCCGAGCTGCCCGGCTGTGCTTCACAGCAGGGTGGGTGCAAAGGTGTGTGCTTGATATGCGGTATTGCCTTGCCCTTAAGCATCTTCCCCCCCTAAACCTGGCTGCTGTCACCAGCTCTGCATTTCACCCCCAAGTAAGGCTGGCACCCAGGGGCAGATGAGCTGAAGCACACTTGGATTTTACCCCATGGGAGTCTGTGGAGCAAAAGGCACTCTAAAAAACCACAAAGCTATTTTTTTCCTGGGAGGCACTTCCCCAGCACTACACCTGGTAAAACAGCTCAGGCTGCATGGGGTGAGATGGTGCCTTTGGCCAGGCCCTGATGGAGAGGATGAACGGCGGGATGCAGCTGGACGCGCATCTGAGCGATGCGCCGGAGAAACCTGGGCAAGCGGCGGGCGGGAGGAAGCGCCCTGCAGCAAAACCCGCAGCGCCGAGCATTGAAGGAAGGATGTTCGGGCACATGCAGCTGCCGGGAGATGGGGTTACAAGGCGAAGCTAAACAAAGATCGCTGCGAAAAGGAAACGGATCCCTCCCGCCGGCTGTAAGGTAGGAGCTGAGCGGTAGCTGCTTGACATCATCGTGCTGAGCATTGGATTACGGCGGGCAGGGACTGACTCGGGAGGGGAGGAGAACACGCCCCTCGGCCCCAGAAGTGCAACTTCATTTAGCAGCTCCCAGTACAAGGAAACTGCAAGTCTGAGGCTGGCTGCGACTCCCCCGGCCGGCTGGGCTGCTCGCCGCAGCGGGCAGGGGCGCCGGCAGCGTGAATCCAGCCTCGGGTTCCTCCTCGGCGGCGGGACCGCGGAACTTGGGATTGGAGAAGCAGCGGGAACCAGGGTGGCCGTAAGTAGGGCTGTGGCCGTAAGCAGGGCTGTGGCCGCTGCCGTGGCCGCTGCCGCGGGCGCCTGGGGCAGGCGGCGGCCCGGGGCGGCCGGGAGAGTCTGCGGGCGGCGCGGCGAGGGCTGCGCTCCTGCTGCCCCCGGCGTGGGAGCCAGAGCCGCGCTGCCGAGGGGTGTTTTGCTTACAGATACAGTTAACTTTTACCTAACCGGCTGCGAACGGCGAGATTTTTGCTGCCCACGGACCGTGGGCTGAAAAACTAAGCTGCATCCCGGTTTTTCTGCTGTTGGGAGAAAGTGTTTGTGGGCTGATGGCAGGGAGGTGACTGCTGCTTCACTTGGAAAATAATGCAGTTCAGTACTTGCTGCGAAGGGGTAGCAAGGAGAGCAGACTCGGCGGTTAGAAATCACAAAGGACCGTGGATCAGTGACCCCCATGGGGATTTCTGGCCTCATTTCTGACAAGTGTCCATTTATTCCGAGTGACTTGCTGGAGGGAATCCCTTACAGCATCAGGGTGTCTCTGTGCTCGCACGGGAATGGATGCCAGCCTGCAGGCTGGCATGCCATCTTTGCGGGGCCATGGTGTGAGTGCATCCTTAGGGCTGTCGGGAGCTGCAGGGCTGCCCGGGGCTTCCCTTCGAACTGTGGGCACGAGCGAGAGCTTTGCAGAGCACAGTGGCAGAAGCGGGCTTGGAGACTCCCTGGCATTCAGCTTTCCAAGCAAATGTTTTAAAAGGCAAAGACTTGGGATAAAAAAAGAACTGCTGTGTGGTGGTATTCTCAGGAGGCTTTGCAAATTCCTCCACCTCGGAGCTGTGTTTCTTTCTCTCCTCTCTGGATTCCCCCAAGCAGCTGGTAGCAAGCCGTGGTGGTGAGCTTTCACATGCATGTAATGCCTTGGCCCCAAAGGGGTGTTTGGGAAACATTTCCCTTTGCTTGGAAGGGGTAAATGGTTCTGCAGAACAAGAGCCAAGTACAGCTGTGAACCCAGAAGCAATGCCCTGGGTGGCTGGGCTGGTGACTTAAACTAGGAGGAGGACATGCTGGGGTCAAACGAGCAAGAGGCAGCCACAGCAGGGATGCTGCAGCAGTGCAAAGGGTGAGAGGAGACTTGTGGAGTGGAGATGGCTTGACCAGGTGGCAGAGACCCTCAGATGGTTGCAGCGCTCAGGCTCTGGGCTGTTTACTCACGGCAAGGTCAGCGTGCCTGGCTTGGGTAGCTGTGGGGCACACCTTGGCTTCTGAGACTCTTGGCTGGAAAGGGCCACCATGCTAATGCATGGCCACCCATCTGAGAAATTGTCATGTTTCTGCTCTCGTGAGGGATGTTGTTTGGGAAAGAAAGATGCATGAAGAGATCCTCAATGGCTGGATTAATTTATAGTGCAGATGTAGGTTAAACAGCCATTTACAAACATGGATGCACCAGTAGTGCTTAATATACCTTGAGCACAGAACAGAGCATTGAGTCCTTCAAACAGAGTTCCACATGGATGTACGAGTCCCCCATGCCATCATTTTCAGGGACACTTTTCCAGAGTGCAGACTCAGATGCCTCAAAGAACTGGAGACCATTAAATATAGTTCCATAGGCTCCCAGTGTAGGCAGCTTGGTCACGAAGAGATGAAAACCCAAGAACGTACATAGCCATGCATCTTCCAACCACCCGGTATTTCTGTACTCAGTGGCCGATTCTGAGGAGGTGTATGGACATGCGGTGAGCTAGAACACAGAGTTTTGCTTTTTTCCTTTATCCTCCTATTCCAAAGAAAAGAAAATCTACTTTTGAGCCCACTCAGAGGAATACCTGCAGGCATACAACCCTGCCCCCAAAATAACTATGGAAAACATTTTCCAAGATGCTAATATTTCCTGATCTCCCACATTTCCAAGCCAGTTCCTGCAACATTCTGCTGTGCATTAATTCCTCCAGCCTGTCTGGGCCACCAAACACCAGCGTTATTCCTATTTTATATGGGCTACACAAAAAGCGGATGATTTTCCTGGCCTTACACAGGTCTGGCAGAATCAGGGATGAATCTGCAAGTTCATAAGGAACAGCAGAAGCTTCAACCCAGCTTTTTGTTTGCCTTTCTGTGCCACCCTGTTCTGGTCTCTCCCATTTTCACATTCAAATCCTGGATCCATTTGTTTCTCCACACTGCTAAGGGTTTCCTTAGCATCACCAAAGCTGTATATATGGACTGATCCAGAAAACAGATTTTCCATCACAGTACGCATTTTAGAGTGGATGAGAGGGGAAAAAACCTGCATGCTTCTAGCTGTCTCTAGCCTATGACTAGAAAAAGCCAAGTTATAAAGGGAGCTGCTCCCAAGGCTTGCCAGCACCAGCCAGTGACAAAGGAAGGTTCAGCTGTTGCGTGGATTTTTGTCCCCAGCTCCTCACGACAGCAGTTGGAGAGGTTGAGACATCGCTCCAGGACTCAGCTGGCACCTGTAGCGCGAGGAGGAAGAACAGCATTTGGACTGTGAACCACCTATTCCCTTATTTCAACACTCTCACTCCTCTTGAGCCTATGGGGATATGTACTTTACACCACGTGTTTCTGGTTTGCACGGCGACTTCCCAAATGCTTCCTTCCCAGTGCAGCTCCAGAGAGACTTGGTGCTCTTTGCTTGGCTCCTCCATGCTGGCTTTCATGCAGGCACGTTGCTGGTCACAAGCCGCTGCCTTGGGAACTCCCCGTCGAGCACCGAAATGCCAACGTTTGTTGATATTTGCAATGATGTAATAAGCCAAACATATCCCCACCAGAGCGTCATCAACTTTACTGGAATTACTGTTTCCACAAAGTGTAATTAATCTGTGGCGCTCATTGCCATGAGATACCACTGAACTAAGAGCTCAGAAGGCGTTCTAATAGATGCCAGGTAGTTATCTCGGTAACAAAACAATCCCGGGTATGATTAAGAGGATATTGCATTTTAAGGATTATAAAACCTCCTGGTTCAGGGTAATTAGTAACTGATGAAAAACATTCCACTACAATTACAACTTTTCTTGCACCTCTGATGCCAAGGATGCCTGCTGCTGCTGGGGCCAGGGCACTAAATGAGAGAGTCTCCCAGTCTGCTCTGGGAAGACTGGGCTCCTGTTCCGCTCAGCGATGCACACAGCCTGTTGTTTACCCAGGAGTCGAGAGAGAGAACGACCTTCTCTCTGCTGCCATCACCTTGCTTGAAACCAGAAAGGATTTCCTCTCTGGGTCAAAAGCAGCACCAGAACAGCTGTTGTGTAGAATAATGGTGAATTCTGCCAAAAAGCATTCTGGGTTTGTTTGGAACATATATTCATTTTGAAGCAATGCTGAGAGCACTGAGTTTCTTTTGTGTGCTTGTTCCTGTTGGGTAACAGCTGATCAACATGGAGGGAACCTGAACCCCAAACATATGCATCATGCTGATGCCCTTGTAATTCATTCCTGGTGGGGTATGGATGTTTAGCTGTCCAATGAACATTTCCACAGGGGTCCCAAAATAATCCATGGTACCTTGACGGGTTATAGGACTAGATTAGGAAATGTAAAACGTTCTTTAACAAGTTACTTTAGCCCATCCTTAGTCACGCTGCATGGACTAATCCACCTCACCACCCTTAAATCCCCAGACTCCCCATGTGGGACATTGCCTGGCCTTTGCACAGAGGGGCCTTCAGAGCTCTGCCCATTGCCCGGGGAGCAGCAGGACTGGATGAGCCAGCAGAGGATGAGCCTTTGGGGATGGAACAAGGGGCCCAGCTTCAGATTTGTGGACTCTAGATACCCAAGCGAGGGCTGTGGGGAGAAACATCTAGCCAGAGCCAGGGCTGCAGGGTTGGAAAGCCAATACCAGTTGCTAAAGATTTTCTGTCTCCAAAATCAGCCTTTTTTGAGAGAAAATGGGGGTTTGCCCCCACATCCCATCAGGAACAGGGCTGCTCAGTGATAACTTCTACTTCAGAGCATCATTGCTCCAATTTGCTTTAAGCCTCTCCTGGCAGAGGGCCACGTATTTTGAGATATTTTGCAACACATCTGAAGTGCTGGAGGTTTAACTGTTTGGGCTGCGGAGCACGCGAGCCACAGCGAGGCAGGAAGGCAAAGCGGGGGAAATAAAGACTCATGGATCTCCAAAGCTGGCTTGCTTTCTTCCTTCCTGCTTTTGTTTGCCTGCTTGGTGCCCCAAAAAGGGTGATGCGTATTCCCAGAGTTGTGGGAATACTGTTTCTTTTCCGTTCCAGTGTTTCCAGTAAGCACTTCACTGTAAATGGGGTAAACACTAACAAACGTGTATTGTTAAATCCCCATGTCTTTGTCTGGCTACTGTCATGATCATAATTAGTATTTTCCACTTCTGTAAGCCTGTCATCTGCAGATCTGAAAATGCTATACAAATATTTGAAGCATCTAGCAAGGGGAGCGAGTATTAATAGCTCCATTTAACAGATGGGCAAACTGACACACAGAAGCAGCAAGTGCCCTGTCCTTGAAGCAGGGCCAGAGCCAGCAAGTAGTCAGCTCTAACAACCAGGGAGTTTTAAAAGTGGGTCAAAAAAAATAAAGAGAAAGGCTGTAGATCTGTCCCAGCTTGGAAAATGATGGGGAATAGTTCCAGTCAGAGTGGTACTCAACCCAGATGGGCCAGACAAATGAACTGCTGGACGAGCTACTGCTTATATGGTTAAATGGTTCATCTCTTGCTTTCTGTTCTGCTAACATTTATCCCTGGGACAAAGTGAAAAAAACAGTCCATGATGTTCCAAAGAGTCTGAAAGCTGAAACAGCTGCTAAAATAAGCAAGTGTCTTGTTGGCTGGGCTCTGCAGGTCAGGAGATTGCAATGCACCCACAGATGTTAAGGCCACAGAGGAAATGTCTGAGTGGGGCTTGGGGACAGTGGGAGAAGGCACAGCTGTGCACAAACAGCAAAGAAACCCAAGGAGCAGAAGATAGACAAAGCAAGGCGACTAAAAGTACCAGATCAAAATTCCCCTTTTGCCTCGGAGAAGCTGACTTGGGAGTTTCACTTCTTCAAAGGGCAGTGGAGCTGCAAACCAATATTCATTTATACCCTTGAGGCAGCCGCCGGGTCCCCCCGTGACGCAGCTGAGGAGACGCGAGTTGCTTCGGTTCTCCCCAGCACACCCGTGTGAAGTTAACAAAAGGAGAAGCAAAACCAAAAAGAGCTTCCCTGTGAAGCCAGGCCCCCAGCTGGACTTCCCTTGCTCTTAGGCACAACAGCCCAACTCTCTATTAGCACAAACCCTCCCGAGAAGGCGCCGTACGAACACCACCATCCCGCAGCCCGTCGCTTGGTGTCTCCGTGCTCACCAAGCCGGGCTCCAGCTGAGCCTGCTGGGCCCAGCCCTGCCAGACCCCGTGTCCCCTTTGCTGTCCAGTCACAGACAGTGGAAAAAGCAGCTGAGCTTTACCCTTTCCAACAAAAGCACAGATAATGTTTTCTTACGTTTATTTTCTTTTCCTTCCCCAGAAGCTGCTGCCCTGCTGTGTATGAAGCTTGTTTGAAGTCATGCCCAGAAGGAAAGTCAACTAAATCAGGTAGGGATTCACGCTATGGACTGATATAATCTTTATTCACGGGGAGATATTACATAAACAGGAATGGGTTTTTTCCTTCCTGTTTCATCGAGTCATTTAACCTCTGTATTCCGAATTACTAGATGCTAGAAAGCTAAGAGGAAAAAAATATCAACAATTCTGCCGTAATGACTTTCCTGCTGTATTTTCCATACTTCACAGCCACGTACTTGTACCAAGCCACGTTCCAACGCTGGCCCTAGCGCAGGCCGTGCTGCACAGCCTCTCCCCTGCCAGCGAGGGGGATGTTGTGTGCAAACCCTGCTCACAGGCTGCCCGCACGCCTTGCACGGGAATATCGGTTACCTGTACATAACCACGTAAGGGAGTTTTGCTCTGCACCTAGAGTCAGCCCAGCAAGATCCAGGGAACCCCCAAAGCTTAACCTTTTGTGGCACTGCTGTAAATGGCAGATCTGCCAGCTCAGACAGTCCTTTCCATGGTTTTGCTCCCATGGCTCCTGCGGTCAGAGCATCTCCTCAGCCCTCAGATCACCTTGCTGCTTTCTCTTGTCCCTGCCCAGAGCCTTCCCTTACACACAGCTGCCATGGCCGTATTGCTCACAGATCTGACAATACAGGATCTCAGGACTCTGGTGCATGTAGACATTCCTCCTACAGGTCCCTCAGAGCAGTTCATCTCTTGTACCCAGCATCTTTTCCATGGATGCTAGAGACACCCCGTGTCCTTCTACACTCAGGCTGCATTTCAGTGGACCATAAAAGAGTTGGCAATTCATTTCATTAGAAGCTTTCCCTTTTCTGAGACTATAACTTGCGATGATCACTGAGCATCCCTGGTGTAATGCTACAGGCATCTCTCGAGCACCACTTCAACTCGTATCTAGGTGTCATATCCCTGCTGACTTATGCAGACAGATTTACCCTGCCTGCAGAAAGGATGAGAAGCTGCTGTCACCTGACAAAGATGTACAAAAATTCTCCATCCATCACAGAAATACTCAGAGAAGGGGATGTGCAGGCCAGCAGAGCTTTCTTTGCCCAGGTGGGGGTCCCAGCAGGGTAGCACAGCCAAAGTGCTCATTTTAGTGGGTAGCAGAAGCATGGGGCCACCTGAAAGGGCTTAGCTCAGCCACCTCTCATTGCCAGCCTATTTATAACTCCTACACTTTCCATTTCTGTTGTATATAAAGCACCAATAGCACCATCTCAGCCACCTAATCCTTCTCACAGCTCCCGAAGACAGATCTTCCCCCTGCCACCATCTTCCCAGGCAAGCACTGCTCCTGCCCTGGGCTGGGAGTCCCGCTGGCGGCTTTCTTCTGTGCGGGGAGCAGAGCTAAGCCTGGCTTTGCTAATCAGCCTCATTCCACAGTGACACTCCTAAGAGTTGCCCTGGCTATTTTTAGGCACCGCTGGAGCTGCCAGGGTTCTTGCACCTCAGGAGGTTTCACAGCTTCTGGCTCAGCCCCTTACACCACACGAGTCAGAAGGACTCTTTGGGTGCTGGATGTGAGTTCCTATGGGATTGCGCAAGCCCGAGTGAGGAGGAGCCAAGGCAGGTGGCTCTCAGCTTCACGCACCCTGTGCTAAGCAGAGCCTCCTCAACTAGCAGCAGCCAAAGCTTCATCGTTAGAGCCTGCACAACACCTCTTCCGAGCTCAGCTCTCCTTCCCAGCCGTGCATGCGCTGCTTTCACACAGCAGCAGAGCTCAACTCCTCAGATCACAAAGAAAAGCCGGACAAAATTTCTCATTTTCCTGCTAGGCATAAAAATAAAAACCCTCCTTGACTTACCTCTGTCCTTACAGAAAGGTCTTCCTCAACCCAGAAACAGAGCTTATCCCATCAAGACCTGCTGTGGCTTCCCCTTTCTTTCATACATGACAAGGGCAGCTGTGCTAGAACATAGCCCCAGCTGCATCTCCTCTGCACTTACTGGACTTCTCCTTGCCCAGGGAAGCCTGCAAGGTGTTGGGGAGGTTGTGCTGGGGGTGAGCATCCCTGAGCCAGGAATGGAAGTGGGGTTTGAGTAGGTCAGCGCCTTGGTGTGATCAGAAGAGCTGTGGGACCACTGGGGAGTTTCCAGCCTTTGAGGTGAAACCCAGCAGCGACTTTTCTCCCTGAATGATTTAGGGGAAGACAGGGAACCCAAGTCTGAAGGGGATCCCCATTGCAAAGGAATCCACCCCATGGCCCAGGCGTGATGGCGTGTCCGCACATCACAACCAGGGACATTACATGAGTCTTCCTGGAAAATGCCTGCAACAGCAACTGTGGGGCTTTTGCAGCTGAAGGGTTTCAGACCGGTCTGTGGTTCGTCTGCTTTGCAAGTTCAGGCATTAGCAGATCTTCCGCACAGTCACGGGTTTTGTTTGTGTAAAAATATGTTGATATATAAAGGCAGCTAAATAAGTTGTGAGAAAACAAAAATAATGGAGAAGGCACTTGTACCCTCGTACTCCTTACAGCTTTGAAAGGGTCTCTGCAGGGGACAGAGGGACCTGTGGGTGCTGGCTCACAGGGCGACCGGTGCTCATGGCTGTGCTGGGTGAACATGAGGGCTTTGGCTCACTGCTCTTCGCTGTGCAGAAGTCAGAGCGCCGTGTCCACCCACTGCGAGCCTGACTTGAGGGGGTGAAAAATAGGGGGGAGAAAGGTGCCAGCCTGCCATGTCTTAGGGCTGGCAGGGCCAAGCGTGCCTCATCCAGCTCTGCCACCCCATCCCTCGGAGGGATGTGCGACTTTTGGAGGCGGGGAGGGGAACTGGAGTGCCCTGATTTATTAGCACCTCGAAGCTGTGGGATGTGAAAAACAAGCTCGACCTGGGAACAAAACAAAAATACAACTGCTGTCACGGCAACTGTCTCCAGATGCATGAAGAGACCAATTATTTCCATTAATCAACTTAGTGAGAAGCTGCAGAAGAGGCTGAAGCTGCAGCCGAGGCTCAGTGCTGAGGGGAGGGAGGAGCAGAGAGCTCCATCAAACCCTGGTTGCCAAGGCAAACTGTGATTCCTCCCATGGCAGAGGATTTTTGGAGCAGACACTTAGCACCCATGCCCCGCAGGGACTGGCAGAGGGGTGCCACCCCCTCCTGGCAGGGGGATGCAGGCTGGCAGCACCGCATGGCCAGAGCCGGGCACCGGGCTGCCCTCCTGACAGATGGATGGATGGACGGGTGGTTCCCTCCTGCAGCCACCCACACGCTAACGAGATGCTGGCAGGGCTGAGCAATCCCCTCCTGCCTCCCCCGCTCCTTGCCGAGCCTTCGCCTCTCCCCTGGGGACCGCAGCAGCGCACATGAGGACTCACCCTACCCCGATGCCAAGGGTTGGCAGTGATTTTGAAATCCGGCTGGAGCATCTCTTATGTCAGCTGGGAGCCAGGCAGTTGCCGGGAGGATGTGGGGCAGCAGGAGGTGCCTTGGGACAGCAGAGACACTGCGGTGGGGGTCCCTGGGGACATGCTGAAGGCCAGGAGGGAGGGGAGGGTGTTTGGGGAGGTTGGTAGAGCTAAGTGCAAGGTTTGTGAGGTTGTAGAGGAGTCCGTCTAAGCCTAATCTTAAATCTGAGGCTAAGCATTTAGTTACCAGTTCTACAGGCATTGTCATCTGTACTGTAAAACAAGGGCAAAGCAAAAGAAGGGATCTGCTTATGAGCACCGAGCCTCAGTCCCCCTGCTGTATCTGCTCTCCTCCTAATTTTCCACTAAGTCCTAGAGAACCCTAAAAGCTCTGTTCCTGCAAAACCACTGCAGTGGCTGGAGAAGCTGTGATGTCTATGCTGGCTGAAATCATTGTACTTAGCGTAGGAGCCAGAGGGTGCAGAGTTATTACAAGGAATCCCACAGCAAAAGCCTTCCAAAAATACCAATGTGCCGTGTCCAACCTTGACATCTCTTCACTGCCAAAATGTGGTGAGGCTTTTCCGCACTATTCTCACCTGGAAAGAAGCTGCTCAGTGCATGAGATGGACACACATGGTAGGAGATCAGGCTGCTGCCGTGGTCCTGCCTGTTTTCTCACGCAACTGGGCCTCAGCAGTTTGGAGCACATCAATTCTGGCCAATAAGACCCACCAGCACCACATTTTGGAGAACAAAGACCCAGCAGGAAAGCAGGGGAGCTCTGTGCCTGGTGCAGACCCTGTCACCAGCCTTACCAACTCTTGTTGCATATGTAGCTCCTACCAGACCGGACTCCCAACAGGACATCTGCAGCTTCTGTTCGGCTTCTGGACGTGGATCTAAGATCTAGTGCATGGGGGTCGTGAGCCATAGCAAGGCCTTCAAGGCACAAGCACAGGTCTAAAAATACCCTGTAACCCCGATAACACCATTACAGAGCCCTCCTTCTTTGATGTGCAACCCCTCACGTATGTTCCCAGACAAGAGCCAGTGGAAAATTTGCTGAAATTCCAACTGGAAGTTATCAGACAGTTGGTGGAAACCCCCTGACCTCAAGTGCTGGCTTCAGCCCTACAGGATTTTTTTCCCTCCTTGCTGGATGCGACTCTCCCAGCAGGAAACCTCACAGCAGACCCACAGGGAGCACAGAAATCCTGGTGCTCCCGTCTCTGTGCTCTACCAGGCCCCCTCCGCGGTAAACCATCTTACACTGTAAATATTTTAAAAGCCCAGCAGGGCTGTTGAGTATGTTTTGCTGTTGTTATGGATCCAACCCCAGCAGGAGAGGTCTAATAATAGTCACTGTACCCTGGAATGAAAGGGCAAGGGGCACTGCACGGCATGGAGAGCTCGAAGTTGACCGTATGAACTTCATGCCCTGGTCCCTGCAGGTTGGCAATGAAGGGATGCAATGCATGAGCAGAAGAAGGGGTCGCATCCCTGTTCCCCAGCAGAACATTGAAATTTCACCCCAGAGACACAGCAAGGTTTAGCCTGGCTTCGTGGCTTTATGACTCCAGAAGTTTGGGGGCCAAAGGAGAGCATTAGATCCTCTGGTGTGACACCAAGCAGGCAGGAGAGCATGCCCCTGGCCGGGCTGTGGGACCAGGGAGCCATCTCCAACCAGAACCCACAGCTGTTGGCCCCAACTGCCGCTGGCAACGGGCTGGCACGGGGCCGCAGCCAGGCAGCACCACTGCGGGACGTGAGTCTGCTGGGGCTCCTGTCCCCGGGGACCTCGGCATCCCAGTCCCTGCGCTCGGGGGCTGCCTGCTGTGGCCACAGGGGTGGCCAAGGTGCAGGGCTCCCCTCCTTGGGTGTCCCAGGGGACAGCACGGGAGGCTGAGCAAGGAACCTTGCCCCAAGGAACAGGGAGGTCTCTAAAGGAAGGTAGGGTGGGATCAGGCGATGATTCAGGCTGAGTTAAGCAGGGAAATCCATTGCTGTGTTTAACCTTTGAACCTTCTTCCTTCCAGCAGCCCAGGCGTGCTGCGCTGGCTACCCTAAGGGGCAAGGATGTCTAAGCAGGGGGCTAAGCCGCCTTATGCCCAAAAGCGCCATGGATGCCGTGCAGAGAGAAACAGGACTTTCTCTGACCTAGAGGCCCTTTGCACTCGCTGCAAAGGCGGGTTAGGTGGAGAGGAAAATACTGAGGAAAGCAAGAGGTAAGAGAGGCAGAGCAGAAAGGAGCCAAGCAGGCAGCGGAGGGGAAGCAGGCTGAATTCAGCACAGCCTGCTGATAGCCAGCATCAGTGCAGAGTCCAAAAATAGCCCTTCCTAGCCATAAAAAGCTTACAGTTTAACCTAGACAAGGGACAGATGCAATATCATGCGAAGGGTTTCCTTGAAACTGGAGTCCGGGGCTGGGTGTAACTGTAACATCCATCCGATCCCCCCGGAGTTAGACCCTGGCCGCTGGCTCGGGTCACAGGGCTTGTGTTTGCTCTGCAGGCGCATGGCCCTGTGTTGAGTTTAACCTGCCCGTGATGTTTCCAGGTCATTTGTCTGCCACTCTCGTATTATTTGCAGTAACTGTTTGCTCGTAGTCCCTGGGATCTGCGCTGTGGAGAAGCAGGCAAGGGGGGAAATGGGAATTAACTGCTGGCTTGTCTGTGGGACCAAGAGGGACATTGAGCTGACCCAAAAGAAATGCCACGGTTTCTTCTGCCAAAAGGCAGAAGAAACATTTAACCCTTTAATTTCTTAGCAACCACCTTCTAAATGGGTAAAATTCAGCCCTGGTGTGCGTAGGGCTGGTTTAGCTGCAGCCCCCCGGAGCAGAGCCAGCTGCTCCGTCAGCTGCCGGGTGACTTCCCTGGAGAATGCCAGCGAGCCCAGCTGCGCTCCGACAGCAAAACCAGCTCTGGAAGTCGAGTCCATGCCAGCAAAGCCAAGACTATTACAGCTCCAGATTTTTTAGTCCTCACAAGACACTATGGAAAAATAAGTCCAGGCCAAACGGCAGGTTTGGCAGAGCCAGGTTATTTCAGCAGGGCACGGGAGCGGAGGCAGCTCTGGGGATGCATCTGGTGTCTGTGGCAGCTTGCGAGGGGCTTCCTCACTTGTGGCCAGCTGCCCTGTGACAGGCAGCACCAGTGTCCCCACGGTGGGTGGGACACAGCCTCTCTCCAAGCAGCACAGAAAGCTTTGGAGGAGTGCGCAACCGGCAGCAGGTCCCAGCGCCCTGCCCGTGGCCTTTGTCACCATGCCACACGTCCCCTGCCCTGTCCCCACGGGCTGGCACGCTGTGCTGAGGGCGCAGGGACCGTTTCTGTTACCATCGTCGGCAAGGAGGAAAGGGAGGCAGGAAATGACCCTCTGGGGACAAGTTGAATCATCTCTTTGAAGCGCCCTGGAAACCCTTGCGCAGTGTATTTGTATGCTGCGGGCTTATTCCTGCAACGCCTGGCAAGAGCTGGCACATCATTCCCTCCCGCCAGCCCACGGGAGTATGAAAAACCAAAGGTGGGGAGCCAGCGGGTGATGCATTCCTCTTTGCACCCCCTGCCACCGCTAAATGACTGGCCACGGTGACGCAGTTTCAGGTTGAACTACGGGGGCAAGAGGGAAGGTGGTTCCTTTCTTGTCCCTAGCAGATGTTAAAAGATGTTTCCACTGACTAAAAACCCACTGAACTGTTTTGCACCTGCCTGGACATGCTCTTTGAAAAATCAGGGTTTTCTATCAAAAATTGAGGCGACCGCTCCCATCACCTCCTCGGTCCAACAGCTTCCCTGAGTAGAGGCTGGAGTGTCTGCCAGCGGGGAGGGGTCTGCCTGCGGGGCTTCTGAGAGCCGCCCGCCTTCAAAATCATGAAGGAACTGCATAAATGCGAAAGCTTTGCTCATAAATCTCCCCCTCTCCAGCTCTTGGCACGGGGAGCTGAAGGCAGGAACACTCCCAGCCACGGAGAATAAATAAATCACACGCGCCATCTCCTGGCTGCCGAGCCGGGACCCAAACCTGCCCCGAGCAGGACCTGCTTCTGCACACTTGGCTCCTTCCCCTATTTTAAATCAAGATCCCATCCTTTTCCCATGTGCTGGGGCATTTGGTCACTTGGCACAGCGCTGCCGCAGCTGAGCGCATCTACTATTGGCAGCTACATCAAGGGACACGGGGAAAATGCTGCATCCCGGGGGCTGGTTGGCTCCTGCTCCCCAGTTTGTGGAGTCCATTCTATGAACCAGGTGGTCCAGCCCCTGGTGCAAGGGCAGGAGGACTCCTGAGCATATCAGCTCTGAACGGCCTCAGTGATGTGGAGATGGACGCAGGCTTGTGTGGACCGCTCTTAGGGAAGCCTCCCGAGTCCAAGTGACATCTCTCTGGCAGCTACAGAAGGTCAGCAGCCTCTGGGCTCTGATAAGCGGCGAGGAGGACTTGTCTGGGAATGATGGACGCTCATCCTGTCCCAGGGAAAAGGTGCTTTGCTCACTGGGATCAGCCAGCCTGTGCATCCAGAGCGGGCACCTCTTCCCGGGAAGGGCAAGCCTGGAACGGACAGAGGGAAGAGAAGGGATCTCTTCCTGGGGCAAAGGATGCAGCTTTTCCCAGGGCTCATTTAACAGAGGCTAGATGGATGCCAAGCCTTGGGAGGAGGCGGGTGTTTGCAAGGATTTGCTGAATTTGGAGGAGCAGGTTCTCCTGGGAGGTCTGGGTGGGCCAAGCCCCACGTCCCACCAGCGAGGCAGTGCCAGCGCTCCCTGAGCTGGCATCGGCACCAAGAGAGGAGTCCCTGGGGCTACCGAAACGTACTGGGTTTATGAAGGTTTGAGGTTACTGCACCCTGCTCAGTCTCAGGAAAGGGGAGAATTTAACCTCTTTTATCCTGGCTATTGCATCTTCATCAGCATCTTCTTCTTTCTACTGCCATAACATCAGGGATTACAGAGTGAAGTGTGCGATTCCTGCCCAGGCTGGTGGTCTGCCAGCAGATTTCCCTGGTAGGAAGATCAATATTAAGCAGGATCTGTACAGGAGCTAAGCAAATTTTGCAGTGGGACATTAACCCCAAGACACAAAAGCAAGTGAATGACAAGAAATTTAATTTTCTTTCATTACACGTGAGTGTTTCTGATCATGACCTCCTTCTAGTATTGACAACATCTGCAGGGCTAAAGACATTTTTTAGTGGGCAAAATTGGAGACAAGACAACTATTAATCTCTAATTTCCATGCAGAAAAACAAACTGAGTGCCAAACTGACTGAACAGGAGCAGGAACCAAGAGCACCAGGTTTCCTGTGCAGAGGCAGAGTGTGCTCGCTAGCTCTGTGCCCAGGAGCCAGGACGCCTGCGATACGTTCCCCGAGCTGCTGAGGTCCCTGGGCTCTGGGTGCTGTACAAACGCTGGCAAGTTAAACTGTCAGCTAAAATGAAGAACCGACAACTTAAGGACTCATCAGGCTGAACTAAGAGCTGGCTCGCAGCGGTGCTTGCGGGTGACGAGTGGCTGCTCTGAGCCTTTCTTTGTGTTCTGCACTTGGCACAGACACCAGCCTGGATTGAAGGGATCCAAACACCCCAGAGAAGGGCTGATTTTCACATGTTAAAGTGCTTATCTCAAAGCAGTCGAGCCCAAAACTTTTTCAGTGACATCTGACAACCAGTGGAGGCCAATACTGATCCAAAGGCCCGTACCTATAAAATACTCCCCTGCTCCCCGAGCTTTCCAGCAGGTATCCATCGGGGCCCGGATCATTTCCCATTACAAATTCAGGTTGGATCAGCACCCCATCCCCCCATGCAGCAAGCCAAATTTGGCCTCTGTTTAAAGCTCCCGTGGCATTTTGAAGAGGAAGGAGGGCATTTTCTGTAATGCTTTTTCTGTAGGAAACAGCAGCTGCAAGCAATCTTGCAGCATCTAAAGGAGAAGGCCAGAAACTCAAAAGGAGAGGCAAACACCTTGTCTGCCTTGCTTTGCAATGGGAAGACAGAACAAGGGCCAGTAAGGCAGCTGGGACAGATCCTTCCTGCCTACCTGCCCTCAGCTGGCACAGTGGGTCACCCAGCACGGTGGGTCACCCAGCACGGTGGGTCACCCAGCACCGTGGGTCACCCGGCACCGTGGGTCACCCAGCATGCCACCCCACGTGATGGGGTTGATATCTGAGATTGCAGTAGCTCCTGTTAGGCGAACTGGAGCAGAGTTACAGGGACTATTTTTTCATGCTGTAATTTAATTCCACGGAGTAACCTAACCTGGAGGCAGCCATGACTTGAGGCTTGCCGAGCATCCTTGACCTCACAGCTGTGTTTTCTCTGCAGCGCTTTGCAGGCGTATAGAGATGCAATGGAGGTAGAGTCCAGCACGTACACCGACTTTATTTCCTGCGATCGGGCTGGTCGGAGGAATGCTGTCCACGACATCCAACGAGATGCAACCACCATCAGCATGCGGAAGCTGACGGAGGACCTAGGTGACCTTGCCGTTGAAGGAGCAGGTGAGCTGCCGCAGACACCAGTAAGCCCAGCTCCTGGCACCCAGGCTGGAAGGGCAAGGCACGAAACGGCAGTGCCGCTAACCAGTGCTGTCCCTGGGAGCATCGCACAGATGCTCAGGAGGAATATCCTGTTCCACAGTGCAGTCAGTGCCTTCAGGCTTGGTGGGTACTCAGCTAGTGGGAGACTCCCCAGGCTGAGGGGCTCTTGCAACCAACAGGATGGTCCTGGGGTTCCTGGCACACGAGCCCTGCACACTCCAGCCAAGGCCCTTTGCTCGGCTGGTTTGTAGAGGCACTGGTGCTCAAACAGGACTCGGACTGACCAACAGCCTTCCCAGGGCAAATTACACATCAGATATATCTTAGCCTTTATAAAAATCAAGTGTGGGATGGGTTGTGGTTTGCTTTTTCTTTGTTGATTGTTTTATTTAAAAAAAAAAACAGCCTTCAAATAGTTCCACAGTATTTTAAATAACAACAGAAATAATTTTAAACACCGCCAGCCATCTCCAAATCTTCCCCCACAGCCCAACCATGGCAGCAGCATTGCCCTGCTCGATGCATGCCGACCAGCTGACTGCAGCCAGCATAGATCCTCCGTTCAGAGCCCAAGCAAACCAGCCAGTCTGATTTCACTAGTAACCCTCAAAACATACAGCACCGCTGCAGGGGATAAACTCATTTTTTGCCCTTTCTCTTTTACTCCTCCAACCTACAATCTGTAACTATAAAAATACTTTAAAACTCCAACATGTCCATACTAGCACACGTCCATCCACCTGTCCATAGTAAGCACAAATTAGAGCTCTTCTAACAGAGGGCAGCTCAGGTAGCTGCCAGGCTGTGGGGCAGATATTCCTGGAGCACTTGCAAGTTGCTGTTACAGGTTAGACAAGGAGAGCACATCCCTGCCCCAAGGCTCCCTCCCAGCATCACCAGATGTGTTGAGAAGCGTTCGTGCTCCAGGAATGTGAAGGGAGAACCCAATACTCTTAAGCCAAATATCTGGCCACAGGAGGGTAGCGATAGGTCTTCAGGTGGTGATCTGAATAAAATCAGCTATAGCAATTACTGACCGCTTGTGTCCTCAGCAGAGTGTAACCGTGCTTTCTTCCCAATCCTCCCTTCTGCAGAAAGCCAAAGAGATGCCACTTCTTCTGAGAGCAACGCTGGAGCAAGACCAAAGGGGCAAGAAAACAGCCCCTCCCCATGACAGTGTACAGGGGGTGGGATGGGCAGGAGGAGGGCCTTGCTGTGAACTGTAAACAAGAATTTGCTATTGAATCTGTGGACAAAAGCTGACCGGGAACAGCAAGTTGTCTGTCAAATGCCTCTGCTGCAACCATTTTTGTTTAGAGAGCCACAAGATGCTGTGCAAGGACTGGCACCTCCAAAAGACTTCTGCTCCCATCCCTAACGATTTAGAGCAACACTGCCATGGTTGTAGTGATATGAGCCATTCTCAAGATGCCTTAGCTGCAATTTTCCCCTAGGGGAAAAAACGATTTCAGTAATAATAGACACATCAGACTTTCCTGTCCAAGGTACCTTCCTCCTTTGCAAATTTAGACTATTATTTATTCTGTTTCCATAGATTAGAAATTTAGATTATTGTTTTTTCTAAGCCTCACCCTCATCTGCATCTTAGACCTGACCTGGCCTCTGGACTGTCCATGTGGCCCCTCGTCACGGTGGGCAGTGGGGAAGGGACCCGGCCAGTCCCGCTGCCTTCATGTCAAGCACCACTCACCTGTGCTGCTGCCGCTTCGCATCAGGAAAGGACCAAAGCACAGCTCTGTATGGACGAGCTCCACCTACAGACCCAGCACCACAAGCCACAAGCATCTTTTTCTTCGGGTTTTAGCATTTTAAGATATTGTTAAGGGGAGGGGAGAAACATTTTGCTGGTTTGACTGTTGAAATTCAGGCTTAACTTTGCAAGCTGTTAGTTGAGATGATCTCTGGTAGGATCTCACACCTTCTCTCTTTTAGGAGACATGTTTTGTGTTAAAGATGGTTTGATAAAACTATATAAGCTGTTGGAATAAAAACCACAGCCTTCAAGTACTGAAGGTGTTTTTTTCTGCCTGGATATTTCTTCCTCTGTTTTGCCTTCTAGCTGGTTGAGCTGCAGGGTGGTTACACCAGCTTCTATATAGGGAGATATGGAGCTGTGTTACAAGAGAGTCCCTTCCACTTGGGTCTGTGAAACCCCACGGGTTATCCAGGTGGAAGCATGTAGTTGAGCACAGAAAATGCTAAAAGTCTGGCCCCACTTTCCCAGGTTTGCTGCCAGGCAGCGCTTTTCCCACGGGTGTTTCATACCCTGGAGGTATTTAAACGACATGTAGGGACATGGTTTAGTGGTGGACTTGGCCGTGCTAGGTTAATGGTCAGACTTGATGATCTTCAAGGTCTTTTCCAACCTAAACAATTCGATTCTACGATTCTGTGATCCACCCGTGGGAGCACTGCTCCCCTCCATGTTACTACCCCAGAGTCAGACACAAGGCTGGCTCGGGACTTGGCGGAGTGGCCCAGACACCAGCAGAAGAGGTGCTGGTGGGAAGAGGCATCTTCCCTCTGCAGCACAGAGCTACAAGGACATATTTCACCCAGCCCAGGCAGGGCTGATCCAGCCGGAGCTGTAGGAGGCAGCTACAGCCCGGCTGGGATCAATGGCCCGGGCAGGGACAAGGCAGAGCTGGCCTGAGAAATACTGTCCACTGGTGACACAAGGACAAGCATCACCCTGACAGCCTAGGGAAGAACTGTATGTTACAAGCTTGAGATTTATCAGAGAAAACAAGACCATAAATAAGCAGAGAAGCGGCTGCCAGACAGAGGGACAATTGTCTGTGGGCCTCTGGGAAGCGATGGCCACGGGGCCGGGACAGAGATGTCCATGGCTCCAGCCCCCACAGGAAATAAGGATTTGGCAGCCAGGTAGAGGCTGCATCTGCTGCTTTGGCAGCTGCAACCCAGCTCGGCTCCCGGAGCTGCCTGGATACTATAGCAGCTCTGTGCCCAGACGGCAGCCAAGAGCCTGCTCCCATTTCCCCGTGCTCGGGGGCAAAACAGCAGGTAGCTCCTGGGCTTGGCTGACGGCACAGTTGGGTCTTTAAGCCCCATTTCCAGCCCTCTTCACTGCCACTGAACAGTATTTTTGGCTCATGCTGACACACACAAAGAAAGCCGAAAGGCAATGCAGAGGGACTGTGTACCATGCAAGACCTCCAGCAGTCAGACATGGGCTAATCTTAGGTCTCCCTGGTCAGAAAATATCTGTTCCAGAACTATATTTAGGCAGATGATTAGGGACCTGTTGGCCAGCTACCCTCAGAGGACTGGCGAGAGGCGTCAGGTTCCCCCTGCAAGCGAAAGAGCCAGGTCAGCTGCCGTCGCTGATTGTGCTGAAAGACCAAGGGCACTGGCTTAATCCAGCCACATCCTGACTTGCAAAGCTGCTGACCACACGGATGCTCCGAGCCCTTCATTTCAGTTGAACATAGGGGCATGCTGGACCTCCCGAAACTCTAACCGAGCGCTGAATGATCAGGAAGTCTTTCAGCAAACACGTCCCTGCCCGAGCTGACAGCGCAGTCCAACGGCCAGGCAGCCCGGGCTGCACCGCTTCTGGCTCTTGGCACCAACTGACTGCACAAAACTCAGGAGACGGGGAAAAAGACATTGTAAACTATTTTTGATATGTGCTTGAAAAAGCGAGAGTACACAGCGATGGTGCTGCTGCTTCTAGATGTGAGATCGCATTCCTTTGATTACTGAAGGGAAAAGGACACGTGAGGCTGGAACAACCTGCATCCATAAATCCTACTGGCCCATCTAGCAGGGAGCAGGGGTGCCTTCCCTCTGTTTTGCCCTGCATTAGTTTTCAAAGTGCTCTGACCTGGCAACAGGAGAAGGCAGGAACTGGGCTGGCAAAGCCCCCGTTGCACCTACCGATCAACCCTCGTGCTCTGGCAGGGCTCACATTGTGGACCACGGTTCCTAACAGTTTCCCTTGAACAGAAAGGCAAGAGGATTTCTCTTTTAATATAAATTTGTTATTTTATTAAACAGGATTAACAATCAACTGTCCAGAACCCAAACAAGCAACTCTTCTTCAGAAACAATTTTTGCAGAAAAATTATCCAAAAAAGCCTGGTTCTTACTGCAATCGTGTTCTTAAAAGTGATGCTTTATAAAAGTAAGAAATTCACTCTCTCATATCCATCTAGCTAGCTATATATATATAGGCGTATATATGCACCATGTACTTCAGAGATGAGTTTTTTTACTCAGCAGACAAATATGGAAGCCCAGAATGGAAATACGCCCAGCACACAGCCACTGCTGGCTGGGAGTGGACCAGTCTCTCACACTGTCCGTGGTAATGGTAACCACGGCCCCTTGTCAAAGGCAACTTTTTGGTACAGTATCTTTGGAGTAAGCATCTTGGCAGACACCTGGGATGCTAAAGCACGCCACACACTCACGTAAGAAAATTATGGTCTCCTCTCTGGATGCATGGCTCTATTGCATATTAAGTAAAAATACTATAATGCACCAAAATCGCTTAGGAATTTTGGTGAATATTTCTGTACAAGTTTTCCACCAAGCTGAAGATCTGACTTCTAGCCAGTGTTGTGGTTGAGTGAGAGAAACAATTCAGATGGGACCTGAGTCAACATGTGACATGGGCCCTAGCTTATTAATTTACTTATTCAGTTTAAATAGGCCTAAAGATTACGACAAGTCAGGAAGAGGGCAGAATAGTTAAAACAGGCAATCGATCATGGGTTTTCCAAGTCCTAAACAAAGATACAGGAAGAGCAAACTGCAGTTCACAGGAATTCTCCAGGATGAGTACAACACTGGGAAAAGTCCCAGAAGGCAGATTTTGGCCCAAAATGATAAAAATATGTTCCAACTTCCTGTGCATGTGTAAGCATGGTCATGGCCAGCTGTGAGCACAGCTGGAGCCTGAGCCCAAGGTGTGCGCTTCTGCGGCAGTGACATCGGGAGGCTTGATACACGGGAGTCCTTATCCAAGAAAGGATACCAAAAAAATTGTAATTTTTTTTTTTAAACACCCTTCAGACCTGTGCACAGGCAAGAGCACCAGCTTCCAGCTTGTTCTTGTTCTAGTCTTGTTAGTACAAGATTAACCCTGGGTAAATATAGCTGTGGCCAAACCCTCCTACCCACACGGATGGGAATAAAGCCTCTGCTCCTGGACTGCCTGCTCACTTCCTGGCAGCACTAACACACCTTTTTCCTAGAAAGGTGAAGATTAACTCAGGCCACAGTCACAGTTAAAGGTGGTTATTTCTGCACCGCAGTGCAGAAAAAAGACAAGGGCTAGGCAGGTCAGTGGGGCAGGACAGATAAAGCAGGGGAAGAAGAAAAAAAAAAAAGCAGGGGCAGATCTTCTGTTCGCATTTGCAGTACAGAAAGACTGGCAGCTGGAGAAGGGAGTCAGGCCAGGAGGCAGTTTCAGTCTGCTTGCACAACAGCAAGATAGGAAGCTGGATATCCATTTGGAAGAGTTCGTGGGGATAGTGGTAGGTGTATGTGATAGCCTGATTCTGCTTAGCACTGTAAGGGTTAACACAGGGGTGCCAGTAATAGAGACCGACTCCGGGCACCTTCTCCCAGTGCTCCCACCAGCACACAGGAGAGCCAAGCATGCATGAAGAAGGGCCACTGCTCCATGCTGGCTCACAGGGATGGGTCACGATGCGTTGGGGACCATCCCATAGGCTTCATACAGCGTGTCCAGCAGTTCCTGCTTTTCCTTCTCAGGTAAGAAGCTGGACTGAGCTGCATTGATGTTCTGGGGAGGCAGAGGGGGAACACACATCAGACATGAACGTGTGGTTGTGCACATCCCAACATCTGGCTCTGAGCAGCCACAGGCGAGGGAGAGTGTAACGTTTCCACTCCAAGATTCATTTCTACAGCCTCATTTTACACAGCAACTGCTCTGCCCATCACTAGCAACAGCCCCAAGAGGAAGGGGGCAGGCACAAGTAAAGGTCTTTAAATACTTTGGAGTTTTTAGGATATGCACTTTAGACCCGCTCCTACACTCCAGGCTCCCCTTTGCACAAGAGCCTCTCCCGGCACGGTGGTGGTGGCAGCCTGATGCGCTGCTGCTGGGACACAGCCTGGCCATGCAGTTTAACCTGCTCGTCCGTCTTGTGCAGGGACTTTTCTGTTATTACACAGAACAACGTGGCTTTTGCAAGAGCAGGAGAGGACAGCTGGCAGCAGAACCGCTGTGGATCCAGGATCCCAGAGCTGTCCTTGTTCTCCCTTCCAGACCAAGGGAGAGTGATGTCTGTAGGAGAAAGGGACTTGTTCCTCCAGCCAGTGCCGAGAGCAGGACTGATGCTCTCTTGTAAAGTGCATCCTGCACTTCCCAATCCAAGCAAGTATCTCTGGAGACACGTAGGTGAAAGTGCCAAGCACGACTCTCAGTGCAAACCAGGAAAGGTTCGCAAACTCCCAACAACTATCCTGTCTTTCTGACTTGGCTAAGTAATTAGAAAAATCAATGATTAAAGCTAGTTTTCAGGATGTAATCAAGACACATAAATGACTGTGTGCCAAAACTGAAGCCAGCAGTCACTTTGTTGCCAGCTCAGTTGTTGCATACTCATGTTGTATGTGCAAAACCCGCAAGCACTTTTGTAGCTGCTGAAATCTTGCTAGCTTTTGGGCCAGGCCTTGAAACAACCTCCATGCAATTCCAAATCCAGGATAAAAAAAGCAACAGGCACCTTCCTTCCTGCTCAGATCTTCAGTGGACAATTTCCACTCCGACCTGTTCCCCGTAAAGCCCAAAGCAGTCAGCCCAAGTGATGCAGCCCCTGCAGAGCCCACCCTGCACTCGCATCCCCCTGCTCCCTGCAGCGCTCCCAGCGCCCCCCTCCAGCCAGCTCAGCAGCCCTCCTCAGCCTCGTGCTTGCAAGGCCAGTGCAGGATTTTCTGATTTCCATCGAAAACTCTTCAGCTTATAAACAAAAGCAGCGGGTTGTTTTGGGCTGCACTGGGACATCAGCAGAGCATCCAGCCAAGGCTGACTTACCACTCTCTTGAACTCCTCTTCAGTGAATCCCATGTAGTCCTTCACTATGCTGTAATCCTTGTCAATATTGGAGTTAAAGATGAGGGGGTCATCCGTGTTTATAGAATAGTTAGCACGATCCTTCCTAAATCTGCAAGGAAGTCAGGTTGAACCGGTGGGTAAAACACTGGATATGGCACTGGTCGTGCACTTCTCAGGGTAAAATGCAGTAAAAGCAAAGACCTGGCAGCTGTCCCTGCAGCTTGCACTGCTGGACACGAGCACAGGGCTCGGCTCGTCTCACCACCGCTCTGCAACAATCTGCGTCTCCAGTGGAGAGAGGACCAGAGCATCGGGGCGTCTCTTGCTTAGAGGTTCAGCAACCTCAGCTCTCACCCACAAACTAGGGCTAATGGCCGGTGTGCAGCATCTCATTGCCCCACAGCTCAGAGCAGCGGCAGGAGGGACAGGACAGCCGCCCTGAGGGACCCCCGCACCCCCTCCAGCCGCACCGGGCCCCTCTGTGCCAAAGGGCGAGGACGTACCACATTCTCCTAAGCGGTTAGATGTGCGTTACCTTTGTAAAGCAATAAAGCAGCTATAATCAACCCAAATCCTGGTTATTTAAGATTGCACATAATTGAGAAGTCTTACTGTGCTACTGGGTGTTTCCCAAAGTCCGGAAGACATGCCCCAGTGAGATAACTGGACCAAGGGCAGACCTGTTTGGACGAGTTAAACATGAAAACCAGAATCAACCACGCAGATCTGAACCCCAGCTGTGTACACAGATAGCTAAGCACGCTGGTAAAGCCAGATACAGGTTTAGAGCTTCGTTCAGTTACCCCTCAGCGCTACTCCGATGGACCAGTGCACGTCCCAGGACACAGATGTGAAGAGCCCACAGGCTGCATGGCAGTGGCAGGAGCCAGTGGGCTACTTCCCATGGCCAGTCAGCCACCAGCCGTGTGTCGACCACAGTTAAGAAACCATTGGCATTAAGTATATACATATATATTCCATATATAAGTTGGATACACCCATTCTGGGGAAAAGTCAAGGAAATCTGCCCATGCACAGTAACTCCCAGGCACTTCCACCCTCCACCCAGACAGGCTCCAGTACAGCAGCCCGCTTTGCAGGAGGAGAAGCCTGCAGGCTTGAGGTATATAAATTAGTGAGAAAGATGCCCAAAATTTATCCTCAGCTAGAACAGAATCCACTTCTCTCTGCTACACAGCTCCTGCAAGCTGCTGTGCTCGCAGCAAAGGTCCCAGCAAACAGCCAGGTGTCACCACCATTTTTGCTGTGGAGCTTTAGTCATCCAGGTTCAACGGCAACATCACTATACACATGGTCAGCACTCAGGTGTCCAGTCGTGTCCCTGGCTGTAGCACAGCCCAAGTGAGGGCTGATTTTCCACTGGGACAGCAGCTACCTGGCTGCCACCCTTCCACCACATATCCTTACCTCAAAATGCATCTTTGCTCTCAACAGCTCCTTGTAGAGCTCAGGGTCCTCCAGGACATGGTAGCCATGGCCAATGCGCTCGGCCTTCAGGAGATAGACTGCCTAGAGAGCACAGGAAAACCACATACAGCCTCTGAGCACCAGCTCGGCTCCTGCCTGCCCAGAGGTCCCTGCCCCACCATGGGTGCAGCCCGCACCACTGAGCCAGCTCCGGGAGATCCTTCTCTGAGCCATTGGGGCCAGATCTCTGCCTGGATCCCCGATGTTTGCTCTGCTATGAATACGGAGAGGACTTGGGCTCCTCTCTCCCTGGTGCAGGGGACGCAGGGGCACTTCCCACTCCTGCCCCTCTCTCTGCCCCGAGGCAGGAGCTCCTCATACCTCCTTGATCCTGGCAGGCGGGCCGGCCTCCCCAGCATGGACGGTACGATGAATCCCGCATCTTTCAGCTTCCTGCAAAGCAAGGGAGGACACGCTCCTGTCCCATCACCCGCAGCAAGGTCAGAAAACCCTGGGCCAGCACCTCTCTTGGGGGTGCAGCAAGCAACAGGGCTCTGTGTGAAGAGCCCCCAAACCATGAGCCCCACACCCCGAGAGCTGCATGCCCTCTGCCGTGGCACAGGCTGTGAGAGAAGAGCTCGTTAATGCCAGAAGCAGAGAAACTTAGAAAGCCTGGTTACCTTCCCTGGAGCCCAGCCAGACTCCTCCAGGGTCTTTTAATACGGGGTGAGCTCACCACTGCCTCCTCTCCACACAGCAGCAAGCTTGAGGCTCTCCTGCCTCCACCCACTTGCCCTTCTGCAGGAACCTTGCAGCAATTCCCATCTTTGGAACTTCTGCCTTTTTGGTCAGCTGCAGCCAAGTGGGAGAATTTAAAAGCCCCCAGGGCAGAGATGAAGCGATGCTCAGACACCGAGCACCTCTCTCCTGTAAGGGGCTGGGGACAGAGGCAGCACAGCCGGGAGGACCCTGTGGGTGCAGCACTGGGGGCATTTCGAGATGCTCTCCATGGCCATCCCAAAAAATCCCTTGCCAGGGCGGCCATAGACCACCTGGGCTTTGGGAAGCCATGCAGCCTCGAGGGAAGCCTGGCTCCTGCCTTGCTGGAGAAGAGCCACCCAGCTGCCAGCGGCGGGCAGACTGCAAGCCCCATCTTGCAGCAGATGCTCNCCCCCCCCCCCCCCCCCAGTTACTTAATTTTCAGCTCCTCATGTACTGCATGCCCAGGCCCAGTGAAGGTCAGGCCAGGCTCTGCCTGGGATGTCTACAGAAGAGCCCTGTGTGCATCGACCTGAAAGGCACTCTGTGCTCCCTACATCTGAGTGTTGATTTTTCCCGAACTGCTAATTTTTGACACTTTTTAAAATAACAAAATCCCTCTGGCTGAAGTACCAGACCAAGAAGAGAGACAGACTCACACCAGCACAGAGATTTTCCACTTGTTTCTACGCAGGATGAAGAGAAACCAGAAACACTCACTCCCCCCAACTCCCAAGACAGGCATCCCTAACTATCCCGACAGGAGCCAGGGATACAAGCAGAGGGGTCAGGAACCAGGACCCTTCCCCACCAACCCTCCTGGCTGCTGAAGCCTGAGCCCCTCCATCCAGGAGGGAGCTCGTGTCTAACGTCCATCCACGGGCATATCTTCCCTGGAGTGCTTTAATCCCTTTTTCAACCCATTTGTCCAAGGACACATGGTGCTTCCCTTGGCTTCTCGTCCAAGGATCCCTGCTTCCTTGGACATGGTGGTCCTAGGATCCTTGGCTCTATACTTCCCGGTGCTCCTCCGCAGCCAGCAGCCACAGTCAAGTTTTTGCCATTACCTGCTCCAGCAGCCCCAAGAGCTCCCAGGCAGAATGTGCCTGCCCAAGGGACATCACAAGTCTCTCCAATTTCCCTGGATGAATTATGTACCCCACGGAGTGTAGCAGCAGTGTTTATGGGGATGTACTTCCCTGCCATGCAGGCCAAGAGGAGCTGATGGACAGGAGCGGGCATCTCAGCGCCTGAGCAAGCCCCTGGCACAGCAACAAGATGCATCCTTCAGACAGAGGAGTCTGGACCTGGGTACTGCTGGCACACCAGGGCAGGATGAGACGCGCCAGCCAACCAGTTAATAAAACCCTGTGCCCGCGTCTCAGTTTATAACCACTCAGTTCACCCAGTGTGACACAGCAGCACAGGCGGACCTTGTATCAGCTCCCGCTGATGGGGGCAAAGACCCCGAGAAAGTCCCATGTTGTTTCAGTCTTGGATGCTGCTTGCAAACCACCATCCTTTCTGGCAGTGAAGGTGCACCTCCTCTCCCACTGATGCAGGGAACCAAACTCCCACCAGCAAGGAGGAGCCAGGCACGAAGCTTCTTTGAGCTGCTGCAAAGCGCTGAGGTCTAGTGAGAGTCTCTGATCAGGCTCCTGAAGCCACTCCAGCATTTGCATTTGAAATGATCAGATAAAAGCACTTCAAAGGTGCAGCTTCTTCTCTGCTCCTCGGGTGATTTCTGCCAGACTGGAAAGGCCAGTCTCTTCCACCCTCAGCTGTGGTTTCGCCGAGCCCCAAGAGCAGACCCCAGCCGACAGCAGCGGGGTGCTGCGGGGGTACATGGGCTCCACGTCACTTGCATTGCACTCAGTGCTAGAGGGTAGTGCGCCGAACTCCAGCTCCAAGGCAACGTTTAAGCAATGATGCCTGGCATTAACCATTTAGGAAATATAAACAAATACTTTTGCTATTTAACAGAACGTTTTTAATAGCTGCAACAAATTTTTAAGCTGCCCCAGCTGTTTGCAGTCTGAATAACATATTGTCTGTCCCCTTTTGCACATCCCCTCAATATTCGTTTTTCTTATAATTTATTTTAAGAAGCTTATTAAACAAACCTCGTAAGCCTTCTTATGCTCGGAGGAATTTTCCACCTTCAGGGACTCATCCCCAGCCAGGTCGATGGCCACCACAGAGTTGTTTCGATACTTCTTGCAGAGCTCCACCACCTCTGGAGACCAGCCTGGAAGAGACAGTGCCAGGGTTCAGGAGAAAGCACTGGTAAGAGTCACACCTTCAGCATTTTTCTAAACAAATCCTGGTCATATAACAAGAAGGCTAGAGCTATTTCCTTTGGTCTTTCCTAAAATTTGATGCTCAAAAAGAAAGCTAACAAACTCCTAGAAAGGTCTGCCATCTTCAGGCAAATAAAAGCTGCCAACTGATTAGTCCACTGTCAATCAAAGGGAAATCAAATGCATTTACCAGCTATAAAGCTGTTCTCATCATGTTTTTCTGCTCACTTTAGGTGGGGGAAAAAAAAGAAAAAGGAAAAAGAAAACAGAAAAAAACCTCCAAACACGGTGGTGACTGCAGTTGGCCCAAGGTAAGCTGAACTGCACAGCCCAGGTGCTGTAACATGGTGCGTCGGAGAAATCCCTCAACTCACTCCTGAGCTTTCACCCCGTCCCAGGCTGGGCAAGGGCAGGGGAAGGGAAGAACTGGCCCGTCGGACGTGTTGTGTCACGGAGGAGTTTGGGCTGGGAGGGATCTCTGGGGGGCCCTGTACCACAGTCAGCCCTGCCCTGTTGCAGGGCATCCTCAACTCCCCCAGACAAGATGATGGATGCTACTCCTGGTGGGAAGGAGCTGGTCAGCCTCCTGGAAGGCTGACCTTTAACACTCGAAAAGTTTTATCTTTTTCGCATCAGGGAGAAAGACTGGCAACAAGTGGCAAACAACTATTTCAGAGCTATCTCTGATCAGGATAGAGGACAAGCTCTGAGAAAGGACATACATCTACCAGCTCATATAGCACTTACCCTTAGCAAAAAGGCCAAGAAACAGAGATAAATGGTAATGTTAATAATTAACAGGCACCTGCTGTATACATACAATCCCAAAATCACACGAACACAGAAGAAAACGTGTGCAATTTCATCATCTTTTTTCATCAGTTTCCAACTCACTGGGTTAGAGCCATTAACAAGTTTAATATGAGCTAGTTCTGGCTGGCATCTCTGCCTTTCTCTCAACAGTTCATAAATTACAGGGTGGCTTCTCACTGTGCAGCACATCCCAAATGCAGCGCTAAAGACTCTTGTATCACGCACATCACTGCCTCTGGGTACGAGTTGGTGCCCTGGGACACTGGCATGAGAATGGCAACTCAGTTGTTTGCAGGAACAATCCCTCCTGCTGTGCAAGCGCCCTCGGGTGCTCCCGCCACCTTCTGCCTTTACCACTTGTGTGTTGGCAGGGACTGTAACTGCAGACAAGTGTGACACTGCCTTACAGCTTTCCAGTTCCTACAAAGAAAAAAGTTTTCTTCCCAGAAACCAGAAATTTAAGGGTCAAGTTTTCAAAGTATTGTCTGGGGTTGATTGTGCAGGCAGGGAAAAACATGACTCTCAAATCTCCCAGTTTCCAAGAATATAATTTTTCACATTTCTAGACACAAATTAACCATGTACCCATTAGCAAAAATCTTTCCACCATCTCCCCTACTAAGCTTACATATCTCACAACAGTTTTATGAAGATATTCATAACAAAGTCTTCACACAGAACAGCTACTGTCATACAACCTCGCTCTGACTGCATCTTTCCCTAGAGGAAGATGCTCGCAGAACTCAGCAGCCCAATGAAACAGTGGAAATTGCATTTTCTTCCTATTCTGGGTCACAGCATCTGTTACCGACAAAGTTCAGAGCTGCTGATTTTATAAAAACCATTTTATATACGTGACTTAAGTATATCCTACTCGTGTTTTCAGCTTAAACCAGCAGAGACTGCAGCCAGCAGATTCTCTGGCTACCCATGGTCCAGGCCAATGAAGGAGTATGCTGCTGTAACAGCATCACTATGAGCAAGGAAAGTGTGAGATCTCACGCCTGGTCCTCCTCCCGTGACCGCTTGCTCTCAGACCCACCAGATGGCCGTGGCAGATGCAACTGCTCACTGTGGCAATGGCTTCAACTGGCCCAAGGAGAGCTCCAGCCTTTGGGCAGGGAGCAAGCTACGAGCAGAAATCACACCTCCCCCAGGACAGGACAGAAGAGCCCGTTCTGTCTCTCTGGCAAGACCTTTCAGATACTGGCTGTACCCACAGACCCCCACTCTCGCATCCAGCAGACCCTTTCCCCATAGTGAAGGGAGCAGAGGACCCCCACCAAGAAAAAAAACTACTCCTTCTCAGCACTGTCTGGTCCTGCATCGGACCCAGGGCCACAGGACCGGGGCTTTCCCCGCATTTCTGCAGGGACCTGAACCCAGGGGACGTCACCCCCCGCCAACGCGTCACGGAAGGGGAGCAGAGCAGCAGAGGAGCTGCAATACATTACTTGGCATATGGCGCATGCAGCATAGAATAGACCTGGCTTTGATGCGGAAATCCCTTTCTCCATCCTGTAGTCCCTGATTTACGAGGTTAACAACTTCATCTGGAGTAAGGTCTCCCCTGCAGGGAAGAAAAGCCATCAGCAAGAGGTCAGACACCCACCAGGGAAGCAGGCAGGAGCTGCAGGTCCAGCCCAGCATCCCCACGGGACACCCCACACAAAACCCAGGCTCCCTGGGGTCCCACTCACCTCAACATCCAGAGGAGCCCGATGAGACCACCCAGAGCTGAAGAACACCTTTTACACCCATGCCATTTACAAGATGTCGGGCACAAAAGCACGCAAAGATGATAGTAAGATTTAGAAAAGCCTTGGGGAACTGGATGCCAATCCTGCCTGAGCAGAGGAACCCGCTCTTTGCCAGAGCATCTCATTAGGGCACACAACGGCCTGCAGCCAGGCAAGACTGAGCATGGGGGCTCAACGTCCATCACAGCACATTTTGCAAGGGGCCACAGACCTGAGCATTGACTTAATCAGAGGCACACATCATAGTGGGGATGACAGGTAAAGAAGGGATCGGATAGCCAGCCCCCTCCAACATTGCCCACCATCTCTGCCAGCTCAAAAACACATTTTGCTGGCAGACAAGCCACACCTGAACGCTGGTTTCCCTTGCGCAGGGACTGGCTCCAGCCAGCAGTTTAAGCACAGCTGTTCTGCACATGCAGAATTAGGTGCCCGAAGCAAGTGATGTTAAAACATAGCAGCACGCAGAGATATTGTAAGAGGAAAAATCCTATCGATACAGAAGAGAAGTGGAAGAGTGCCGGCGCTCGCTGCGTTGGAGGAGAGAGGAGGTTTGGTTACACCAGACTTTGAACACACGCTGGCTTCTCCATGCCCGACCAGCCACCCACCAGCTCCCCAGCGCGGCAGGATCACTCACTCGGTTTGGCCCCAGGGGATGGGATCCACGCGGCAGTTGGCCAGGAGGTGAGGGCTGTACCGGACCTCCACGTAGATGATGCCTTCTTTTGCTTTCATTTCCACGAGCTCGTAGGCGATCCTCCTCACCGCCTCACGGTCACCCCTGCAGGGATGGCAGTGGGACCCATCACCAGGACTTGTCATCCTTGAGGCACACTGGGATGGGCAAGGTGACCTCCAAGGCTGAGCAACGTTAGCCAAGGGGTCCTGCCAAGGATTGAGGGGGAAGAAGCAAAAAGTGGGGTACTTACGCAATGGCAGGCATGTAGTGATTAAACTTTTCTAGGAATTGGGTAAGTGTCAGTGGTGTTTTGTAGCTGACATGCTTCAGGAGGTCATCAACAGTGCTGCCTGGAAGAGGAACCCCTCTTTTCCTGGGAATGAAGCCACGTGTTACTGATGGGGAAGGCTATTGCATTTTTAATCCGTCCATTTCATACAGCAATCGCGTCCCGAGCTGGCAGCGTTAACCTCCATTCCTTCACAGAAAAGATATGGCACATGTTGTCCTTCCAAAATCTGCTTGCAGATGGAGCCCTGAATCTCAGCAGGGAGGAAGGCAATCCAAAATACAGGCAAAACACAAACAAATCGGAATACAAGCCCAGACTGACCCGGCAGGAACACAGCTAGAGCACATTTTAAGCTTAAGGAGTTAATCTAAAGGGGCTCTGGATTATTTTTTTCAGCACCTCCTAATCCTAGTGGCAGAATTGCCAAAATTCTTTTAAAAAGTTAATTTCCACACTCAAAGGCTTGAAAAATCACGGAGACACTCCAAGGCACACAATCACGCGTGCAGAAGTGTTGTGTCTCATGGGTTTAATGCCAGCAGCTCCTGTGAGCGAGGTGGTTCCCAAGCCAAATATCGTGGTGGCGTCTGCTCTGATGGGGACACCTCCCACGCAAGAGCAAGCAGCAGTCCCAACAACCGCTCTCACCAAAGGGATGGAGACAGTAAAGCCCACCTAAACTCTTCCAAGAGGAAAGAAGCTGTTTGTCCCTGGAGCACCTGGAGTCCCAGGTGGGTGGAGGTGTCCCCAGCGGGGGGACAGCCAGGCTTGAGGGGGCTGCCAGCCAAGGACGCTGCACGCTTCCCAGGCAGACTTCATCACCCCCACTCCACAGGCTGTCACTGCCCATGAATGCCAACCTAAATTAGGAATAATAACTAGACATTTGTTTTTAATCCTCTTTCCTGCCACAATGAATTACAGCTGATTGATGGATCTCTCTGCTAATAGAGACAAAACACCGCAGACAGCTTCAGCGTCCCGATGCCAGCAGCCGTCCCAATGAGCAATCTGCAGGGAAGCAGCTCAAAGGACCCCGCCCCTGGGTGCAGTAAACACCGCTCATTCCCTGCTCGGGCAGGAAGGAAACCAGCCCCGCGCTCAGCCTTCACATGCAATCTGCACAGATTAATTCGCTGGCACTTGGCAGGGGACGATCACCGCTGCCAAGGCATCAGTTTTCCTCCCCGCCTTGCCCTTTCCATGGCACTGACACATCGGTCTCTGCTCCAAGAACCGGCCTGCATCTTCCTCCGCCTGCCCAGGGAAAGTTTCCCACAGCAAAGCAACTTCCCTGACCACCTCCGCACACTTCCCAAAGGATTGCCTCTGTGCAGCCAGCAGCGACAGCGCTTTGGGATGATCCGCAGTGCAGAGACGCTGGAGCCGGGTCTCTGACTGAGGGGTCTGGTGGATCTTGCCACCAGGGCTTTGGGAGCTGCTGCTGCCCCATCCAACCCGCCTGGTAGCTGGGAACATTCCCACAGCAAAGCTGCCCCAGGGGAACACACCTGTGCCCAGACACCTCGGTGTCCTGCCCAGAGCTACCTCCAGCCATGGGCAGCACCACACACCCTGTCCCACCGTGGAGAGGGCACCTCTCCTGGGGACACCCAATCCCATGAGGGGTCTGCCACGGCTCTAAACCCTTTGGCTGGGCAGGGGGGATGCAAAGCCTGACCCGGACCTTGCAGAATGGGAGCCAAAGCTTCTAAAAACGTCAGAGTTCAGGCACTGCCAAAGGGGGCCTGTACATCCCAGCAGCTTTGGGTTGTTTGTATGTGGTCAGCCGCCACCTGGCAAATTTATTTCCAGCTCTTTACCTTTAAAAATAGACCGCAAGCAGCTTTCTGTGTCCAGGGCAAGGTTATTAAGGCAGTCCCCTACAGTCTCCTACACTGCCCCATTGCTTTTACATTTATGTGAGTGCTAGTTTTAGAGCCCATGAATAGCACAGCCTTGCTCCACCCAGGGGCTGGCAGCCCCAGGGGATGCCAGGGCTGTTTAAAAATAAGAGGGAACTCAGCACACACTAGGGCAAGGAAGTTTCTGCCCTAAGCAAGAGAGAGGCACAGATCCTCAGATGGCTGGAGTCTCCTAGGCTTCAGGGCTCCTACAGCCCTCCTGGGGGACTACAACAGCATTTGTCCTTTGCTGGCAGCAGGGACCCAGCAGAGCCCCAGGGAGTCAGCAGTGACTCTTCTGTCCATCAGGACTTGTATTCCAGCCCTGCAACCCACCAGCGGCACAGGCAGAGCCAGCAGGAACCCCGACTCAGCTCGCTGTGCCAATATCCTGCAACAAATTAGATGGGACATCTCTGATCCACCTTCTTTACTCTGACTGTACTGCAAAACGTATGGCTGCTCCCTGCAGAAAAAGCTGCTTTAGAGAGATTTCCCCCTAGGATTGCACTGCCTTGGAGTCTGCTGGGCTCACAGGATGCCAGAGCCACTTCCCATCCTCCTCAGAACTGATTTCCTCCCCAAAGTACCAGAGTTGCACCTAAGAGCTGTCTCCTGAAACCTTTAAGCTTGCCACTTTCTCAATCTGAGGGTATCTGCTAGTCTTCATCAGCTTTTTGAGCAGTGACAGCTGGAAGAAGTCTTATGTTTATTCTGCTTACAACTGTGGAGCCAGGTCCTCGCATCAGTTAATCATTCACCCTGGTGCTTCCTGCACAAGCTACGCTGAAGCAAGAAGATGCATGTGGGCTCTGTCAAGAAAACAGCCTCTCTACGTCACTGCCAAGTGGTTTCCTGGGTCACCCTCACACACGCACGACTCCTCGACTGCTAGCAGCAGGCAGACAGTCCGGGGTTCAAAGGCACGCAGCAGCAGGGCAGGGAGGAGCACCCAAGCTGTTTTTTCCTCCCAAGGCTGTGGCACGGCACCACCACCAAGACGACACTCCCAGCCTGCTTTCACTTAACTTGCTTTTGCAATTAGGAACGTGGAAAAGGAAACAAGAATACACCGACTCTGCCATTTCCCAGGTACGCTTCAAAAGCGGACAGCTCTGTTTATGAGACATCTTCTGCACTTTTCTCACAGTGGCTCCTCTTAGCCTGCCTGGCTCACGGGACCGATGACCGCCTCGCTCATGCTCCTGCTACCAGTGCAGCCCCGCTGCAACATCGCCTTTTGGGATGTGCTCAATATCCTCACACTGTGCAGCCAGAGGACCCGTCTGTGCAGAGACGAGACCAGCACCAGCCAGGTTTGCTGCCTGCACAGCAAGGGAGAGAGCTTTCCCAGCCTGCCAGCACAAGCTCTTCTGTCGGAGAACTGGACAAGCAGAAGGCATGGGAGTAGGGACTGATGCTTTTGGACTGCAGCTCCCAGAGCTTTCTTCCCCCCACAACTCACCTGCCGAAGTGCAAGATCGTTTCTGGTCTAATGGCTCCATCCAGGTGGACATGAAGTTCGACCTGCAATAAGGTAAATTAGTGAGGTACTTCTTAGAGCTCCAGCAAAAGTTTACAGATACGCAGCTGGTGCTAACACAGGTATAAATGCAGCTAATACAGGGACAAACTCATGACAAGAAAGCACAAAAACATTTTTAAAACACCATCATTATAAAGTTTATTCTTCAATATCTAAGTATTGTCTACGTATTTTCTTATTGCTGCTGCAGCTCACACATTTAATGGATCTTTAGAAATTTATTCTGTTTCCAGTAATCTTCAGGAACTGCCCTGTCCTTATTTAGCTTGCATGTTTTAGAGTTTGGGAAGAGTGAAAAAAACAAACCCCAAACACCTTCACTTTCCAGCTTGCTCCTTCCTGAAGTCACAGACACCCAAGCATCAATTAAATTGCTTAGAGTCATTACACAAAAACTTTGACTTCACTTCGAAGAATCAGCTCCTGATATATTGCTAATTCCTTGGTATTATCAGAGCATACAGGCTTTCTAATCCTACACATGGAGTCAGTCCCATGGTACAAGGTGCTGTAAAAAGGGGGGAAAAAAAAAAGAACAAGAGCTGCCCCGTAGAGCTAACAAGGTGGTTTCAAAATAAGATACTTAAATTTTGACTCATTAAAAATGGGACGGTAACTCAGATCTCTTCAGTCTGAAACCCTGTTTCCTGATTATTACTGAAAAAATGGATTTTGGAGCCAGAGCCCCAGAAAAGCAAAAGCTTTTTCCATTAGGCAGCTGGGGCTTTTGGAGGAACATGACAAATGTAATTTGGAAGTCAAACAGGGAAGGAAAATATTAGCTGTAAAATGTTTCAGCTAGATCTTCATATTTCCAGAACTGTTTTCTTTTAAGCAATGGAATAGCCTACATAATACTTATTGAATTTAATTTTATTTTTTTAATAAGCAGCAACTTAATACACAAAGTTCATGTTAGTTATAACATTGTGCAACTTTTCCTGTGTAGATGATTGCTGCAGGATGCTGAGGGTACGAATTGGGTAGGATTCAGAAGAGGACTGGACATTTGCATGGATAACTGAACCGCCCAGGGTTACTAATTAAAACCCACAAACACTTTGGCGTCAGGGTATGTATCAAACAATAACTATGGGGAGCTGGAAGAAAAATGAGTAAGAGGTCCCTACAAGCAGGGCAATGCGTAATTGTCCACCTCAAGATCCTTTCGCTTTCCTCTGAAGCATCCACAAGCAGCTGATGTGAGCTCAACGCGGCTGGCCCAGCTCCCAGTGCGGGGCTGGCAATGCCCATCTCTGGGAGGAGCGCTGATGCCCACGAGCTCGCTCCCATGCCCACCTCCTCCCGCAGCCCTAGACGCCTGCCACGCAGGTACAGACACCCATCTTCTGGCTCACGGTCAGGGTTTTCATTGACTGCTTCTGCTGCAAAAGGCCGTCATTGCTGAGGTGGGACAGGGCTCGGGTTCAGGCCACCCACGAAGCTAGCACTGAAACGTGCACTGGTGGGATGCAAAATGCAGGTGCCAGGCTCAGGGCAGCTTGAGCTACTGACCCTGCGCCGCTGCAATCAGGTGGCCCAGGGGTCATGAATATCCCCACAGACACCACTGCTAGCAGGTTGTAAAAAGATATCCCTGTCACTTCTCCTACCCTTAAGACATGATCTGAATCTACAGGGATGAAGATTTTAAAAGGGCAAAACCTGATCTTTCCCCCAACCTCGAGTTATGCAATCCTGCTTATGAGGACTAAATGTCCTGAGAAGCAGCAGATAAAATAACAGACTACGGACATGATCTGCATCACCAGATGTGGACGCCTGGCACGTTTTCCACTCTTGAGCTCCGATTCCTATTTCAAAACCATGCAAACTCCATTCCTTGAAGTTTTCAACAGCCCTTGTGACCTTCTGATGGAGTTACAGGCTTGAAGCTTGCTCATGCTGGATATAAAAACCAAGCAACATAAACCTGCTGAGGTCTTCTCACTCCAAACATTTCTCAAGCATTTCCCGCAAGAACATCCCAACATGACACTTCCATCAATGCAACAGTGAATTCAGTGGTGTCCTTCATCCATGCAAGCCACCTCCTTCTGCCACTACTGCAGGCGAGATGCTCGTAAAGCAGCAAGGTTCCTCTCCAACACCAGCAACAGGCCCTTCCTCCCCTGCCATGCATTTCTTTGGGTCTGGAGGGACCTAAACTAAGTGCTAAGAAACTCTTGTGCAATGCTGCTCAACCCAAAAAGTTGTGGGGTTCCTCAAGATCAGTGCTTGGGGGGGTTGTTTTCTGCAGCTGAGAACTAATCTACGCTATTTAGATTACCAAAGGACATTCAAGTGAACAAGTAAAGGTGTGCCCACAACAGTCTCCACCAAAAGCCGGCCCTAGATAAGGATGCAATCAGCAGAGGCACAACCGAGCAGCCCAGCTCCCCGAAGTGCCCTGCTTGCAAACCCTGCAGGTTTCCAGGTCCGTGGGAGGCTGCTCGCTGCAGATTACACTTCAGCTCTCTTCCTGCATGTTTGTTTTGGGTAAACAAAGCACAAGACTTTTCCAGATACAAGCAGGTGACATGACCTTGCTTTAAGTCAAGGAAAGTACCCAGATAAAGATGAAAGAGTTTTCTCTGAGCTGTGGCTCCAGATGATGATGCCTGAGCAAGCAGAAATAAGGTGAATGCAGGAGCCCAGCACCTCTGCCAGGGCTCTGCTCCTCGGCACACAGAGGTCCACGCACACGTGGTCTCCCGCCCCAAGCCCTCCGGTTTATCTGGAGAGGAAGCCTGCGCAGACAGATTAAATAGAGATCTCAACACTTGGTCCAGGACCCCAACAGCACCACAGGCTGCACCAGCACTGGAACCTTCAGCCATGCCAGAACTAGCAATGCCTTCCTTTCTCACAGCAAATCTGGATGCGGTAACGTATGTTCTGGCGAAAACCAAGAAAGCAGCAGAGCTCTCAAATGCTTTCCTGGGGCAGGAACACTGCTCTTCCCCCAGCTGCAGCAAGGACCCTCAGGACCACCTGTGGAGGGGGCTCAGCACGGCGTAGCCACCTCTCAGCCCTTCTTCTGCACCTCCACAGCGCTGCAGCTGAGAGCACGTTCACTGAGCACCAGCCAGGGCATCAAAAAACCATAGTGCAATCCAAGAAAATCTCAGAGTTTTTGGTAAAGAGTTACTGAAAGTCAGAGGGATGAGTTCAAGAGACGTAACTGGCCTTAAATTGTGCATCCTCAGCACAGAAGCCCCCAGCAAGGCTGTCGGAGCAAACAGAGCGCTTTCCATTTTTATGCAAAAAAAGTTTTAGCTCAACCACGGCACGTGACTTGATAGTGCAGGTATCAGCAAGTTGGTTCAGACTTTAAAAAGGAGAAGTTTTAAGGGCTCTGGCTTGACTTTTCTCTTCCAAAAATACTGTAATGTTTCCTTTGAAACTTAATAAGCTTCAAAAAGAAATTCAAACACAAATTTAGATACTGCGAACAAGTGTGTTCCGTTCTGTTGTGGTTTAGCCCCAGTCAGTAACCAAGCCCCACACAGCCGCTCGCTCACCCTCCCCCTTCCGTGGGATAGGGGAGAGAATCGGAAGAGCAAAAATAACAAAACTCACGGGTTGAGACAGGAACAGTTTAATAATTGAAATAAAACAATAATAATAACAGTAATAAAAATTGTAATGAAAAGGAGAACAACGAGAAAGAGAGAAACAAAACCCAGGAAAACCAAGTGATGCAACCGCTCACCACCCACCGACCGATGCCCAGCCCGTCCCTGAGCAGCGATCGCTGTCCCCAGGCCAACTCCCCCCAGTTTCTATACTGAGCATGACGCCATACGGTATGGAATAGCCCTTTGGGCAGTTTGGGTCGGCTGTCCTGGCCGTGTCCCCTCCCAGCTTCTTGTGCCCCTGGCAGAGCATGGGAAGCTGAAAAAGTCCTTGTGTAGTGTCAGCACTGCTTAGCAACAACTAAACCATCAGTGTGTTATCAGCGTTATTCTCCTACTAAATCCAAAACACAGCACTGTGCCAGCTACTAGGAAGAAAATTAACTCTATCACAGCTGAAACCAGGACGCGTTCAAAGATCAAGTCTGATTATTTTCAATTTAGAGAAATTACAAGGAAAAAGTTAACCAAACATTCAAAATATTTTCACCTACAGTCAACCCAACAGAATTTCTCTATTACTCTACGGTTTGCTCAGTGGACCATGGCAGAGCAGTTAACTGCTCAGTTCGCCTATTACGTGGCATAAAAAGTACCATCCAAGCTAGGGCACTTGAGGGAATTTCTGTATTAGGTGGTTTTAGGGTCTGTTTTAAAAAATACACAATGAACAAAGTCAGCCCTAACACCAACCTCACCTTTTATTTTGATGGTTTCCAGCAGATGTTAATAGATAATCCAAGCAGCCACTAAAGTTGTATTATTTTAAAACCCTTAGCAGTGACTTTGCCCAGGATTGTTTATCAGCACATTAAAAGGTGATAATTTAAAGTTCACTCTATTGATCTCAATAACTGAAAAACAGAGTAATTACAGCTGTCTTTTGTCAACTGTTAGATACATGTTAATATGTAGATACATATGTTAATAGAGAACGAAATTCAACAAGAGATAAGACGAATGCCAATCACAGCAAAAGAATGAACTGTGCTCCCCAAATACCGGTTTTATGAAAGCGTGCTGTCAGGAGCAAAGTTATCCTCATCATAAACTCACCACAAACACTGATTTCGAAGCAAGAGGTGAGAGTGGATCAAGAGGGATGTGAAGCAGAAGAGTATTATCCTCAAACAGTATTATCCTCAAACATTACAGTATTATCTCAAACCTGATGACAACCACAGATGCATTTTGGAGACGAATCTGCCATACGCTTTTAAGGTTTGAGCCTTTAAAACAGAAATGTGGGACGCTACAAGCCCCACCCACTATTCCACTGCAAGAAACATTTGTGCTTTCTAGAGAAGCATTGATATGATACATGGCTTTGGTGACTGAGGAGGAGGAGGATGCTCCCACACAGCCTTTAGCACCATTCCTCTCAGCACCAACCACTCAGCCTCCACGGACCTCGGTACGAGGCTCCTGGTGCCGTTAATAGGGGATGGTGGCTCTGCGTCACCCTGCTGCAGGGACAGCTCCCACAGGGCGGCAGGGCCACGTCCCTCCCTGAGCCGTCACAGACATCGCACCCGCACGTGGCTGGAACGAGGCAACGGTTTGGATCAATAAACAGTCCCTGCACTTCGAGCAGCACCAAGCCAGCCTCTTATTGCCATCACGTTTGACAAGCGGAGCCGCAAAGGTTATCTGAGAGTGTGCCTGCAGAGCCTTACCGAAGGTATGAGTACGCACATCACTGGCGTAAGGTACGGCTGAGCTCAATGCAGCCTCGGCAGCACCAGGCTTTGACCCGTGCCAAGCCAGTCAGGGCTCAGGTTGTGCACAAGAAGCGGATGAGCCGAAGAAAACATCGTCCTTGGCACACCCCCGTGCACTTGCACACCCTTGCACATAAGGATCACCTTTTTAAACTTTTCTTTTGGTTTGGTTTTTTTCTGTTTGGGTTTTTAAGTTTTGCACCCCAGGCAAATACCTGTACTATTGGCTCAGGACAGATGGACAGGTCTGTCTCGAGCAGGGGGAGGCTGCAGTGTTACAGGGAGCAGGGCAGGACGCCCACCCAAACCCCTCGCGTACAGCCAGCGCTCTGCAGCAGAGCGGGCACCTTCGGTGCCATCTGGGTTTGGTCGGCAGGCACTCTCCTCACCATCGATGGGGACACACGCAGTTACAGCCAGTTCTGGCCATCTCTCCCAACTCCCAGATACGAAGGACACATCGGAGACAACTGCCTCCCTTTGGATAGGGACAGGCTCCGAAATGCTGTGACACACTCAGTGTGCCCCGGGAGGGCTCGCAGGAACACCTGCCCAACGCGACCTGAGCTCAGTTTGGAAACAAGCATCCAGCAGCAGAGCTACACCAGCTGCTGGGGAGGTGCGGGCCTGACCCCAGAAGCCCCTATTCCCCTCCTGCTCCCCACAATGCAGCTCAAGGCACATGGGAGCCGCAGGAGAAGAGAGCCACATGCCCTGAAGCCCCCAAGCTGGGGCCGGCCTGCGGGGAGAGGAGCCAGCAGCAAGTGAGGACACGGCCTCTGCTCTGGTTGTGGAGCAGAGAGGGAAGAGGCTGATGGTTGGCATCCAAGGAACTGCAGTCTTTTCTGCTCTTTTATGGCCTACAATAAGCAGGGTTCAAAGTCGCCCTCCAGCAGCCCCAGCAGCTCCCTCTTCATCAGCTGCAGTAGCCGGGAGTCAGCGAGTTCCCGAAAAACACGGAGGCAGCCCCGGCCCCGTGTTCAGCCAGGGCTCAAAGCTGCTCCAGTTACCAGAAACATCTCTAAAGCACAAAACTGATCGTTCCCAATGGCAGAGGGTCCAGGGGAATGAATAGGGCTCATTAACTGACTTCAGACCCATTTTTTTTTCCCCAAGCCTGACTTAGCAGGTTCACAGGACTGAAAGGGACTGCCTGACTCAGGAAAACCAGTCTCATAATTGCCGGCAACCAGACAACAGAAGCCTGATCTTAGTGGTCAAACCCTGCATGGTTTTTCCTAGGTCACACTCTTCAGCATCGCACTCTCCCACACACTGGAAAAGTAGGAAGAAGCACAAGTGAAAGAAGAACTTTACTTGCTTCTCTCAGCCAAACGTTTAAAACCACTGGGGTGAACCAACAGCTTTTGTTCTTAGCGGACATCAGTGTTCTTAGCCAACATCCCCCAAAACTGAAGTAGCCTTACAAAGGCTTTAACCACTAGCAGACGTCAATGCCCCCTGGATTTCGGTATCAAGGTTTGCCTGCTATTGCATGGGTCACCTTCCCCGAGAGGGAAACCTCACACGGCGATGGAACGAAGCATGAATCAGACCTATGCACACAGGCTTTTCCAAGTACGCTAGACGTTTCTGGTGCGAGCTCAAACTGAGATAAATGGTTTGGGAGTGCCAGGAGATGCAAACAGCGGCAAAAAAAACCCTTTTGGATTTTAGGAGGTGATCTTCTTCCCCAGGAAAGCCACATGCACTTGCCACCACTCAGGTTCTCCCAGAGCCTGACCACCACAACCCTCACATCACTTTTCTTGGTCTCCTCTGCCCCAGCCCCACCAAGAGCCCAGCCCCGCCTGGCAGTCAGCGCCAGAGCCCGAAGGCAGCCAGGCACAGAACACCCGCTCCCCATACGCCAGCTTAGCCAGACCACAACGCAAGAGCTGAGCTGTTCTGCAGCAAGGGCAGCGCTCTGCCGTCAGATTCAGGGTTACTGCTAACCACATCAGTTTCATCTTCTTCCTTTGCAACTTTTTTATAATCTGATTAATAAACATGTTACTGTATGATCCTACTTGAGATGTATTTATACAGCGCATGGCAAGAGCGAAAGACTGGAGCACCATCTGACAGCGGTCACCAAGATGGTATCTCAGGTATCTGAGGAATAACTGAACTAAATGTTTAAGAGGAAAAAAAAAAACCACACAAAAAGAAAAACCACCAAAAAATAAAACAACAAAACCAACCCCCCAAATGAAGCAAACAAACAAACAAACAAACAAAAAAGAGACAACATTTGTTTTAGTAGACCAAGGCAACAGTTGGAGTGCTGGACCTTCAGGGCTTCCCACGTCCCCAGCCGTGCCCTAGCCAGGCCACCAGCGCATCTCTAGCCCGGAGGAGCAGAGTGACCCTGGCTGGGCACTGGAATGTCCAGCACCGGGGAGCCGGGACCAGCACCACTCGGGCAGCGGAATGTGCACGATGGCCGGGACACCCGGGGCAGCTCCTGCGTGTCCCTGAGGGGAGCACCGGGCCGAGGCAGCGCAGACCCCGGCTGGTGCCGCCGAGTGACACCTCAGGGCACACCCTCACGGCTCAGCCGCCGTGCCCCGGGGCATGCCCCGGCTCTCAGCCCGGCTGGATGCGAGGCAGCTCGGCTCCGGTGCATGAGCCGGTGCGCGGCACCTCAGCCCCGGGGCGCGGCGCCTCAGCCCCGGGGCATGCCCCAGCTCCCATCCCGGGTGCATGCCCCGGCTCCCACCCCCGGTGCACGCCCCGGCCCCCACCCCCGGTGCACGCCCCGGCCCCCACCCCCGGTGCATGCCGCCTCAGCGCCGGTGGATGTCCCAGTTCTCACCCCCGGGGCACGCCCTGGTTCCCAGCCCCGGTGTACA